>CAUYRH010024784.1:0-19076 GCA_963574655.1 Perodicticus potto | reverse complement strand
ATTGTGACAGAAAGAGTCTGCTAACGTATAGCTTTACTATACTGTCTGTCAGCAACATCCCAGATAGATGTTAAACTATGTAAAGTTTTATTTGCATTAAACTTTCAATTTATTAGGAAGGTATGTTAAGTAATTCACTAGAGTAATTTAATCTACTGTTATGAATGATAAGAACCAAAAGGCCAAAAAATTTTAATAATTTTTTTTTTTTTTTGAGACAGAGCCTCAAGCTGTCACCCTAGATAGAGTGCTGTGGCATCACGGCTCACAGCAACCTCCAATTCCTGGGCTCAAGCGATTCTCCTGCCTCAGCCTCTCAAGTAGCTGGGACTACAGGCGCCCGCCACAACACCCAGCCATTTTTTGGTTGCAGTCGTCATTGTTGTTTGGTGGGTCTGGGCTGGATTAGAACCCACCAGCTCAGCTGTACGTGGCTGGCGCCTTAGCCTGTTGAGCCACAGGCGCCGAGCCAACAGCCCTCTTAAGAACGGCACAGGACAGCCTGGGAACGTCTATGATACTGTCATGGTCGCTGACAAATGACCTGCCATCTGGCAGTAAAGAACAGGAAAAACACGAAGAAATGCATCCTGGCTACAGGAATGAATGGCGGATCTGAGCTCTTTATTCCTCCTAATTATTTTCGGGCAAAAAAAAAAAAGAAAAATCCGTGGAAGAGTAACTGGACAGTGTAACGCTGACCGGAGAACTGAAGCAGAAAGTGAGAGCAGGATGGAAGGACAAGGAAAACCATCCTCCGGGGTAACGCCAAGGGCTCCAAGACTTGATTCGTTATTGGGCAACTGCTAATAGCTCCTTCCGGGGCCACGGGTTCCTCTTCCACCTGGCACAAACTTTTCCCCGAGCTCACCTGTAAGCCGCCTTTCAATGAATAATGTTAACCACGGGCTACTGAGTCCTCTGTCTGTCTTTAAGAAAGCAAGTGCTTCTCATTACACATCATTTGTTGCAGCTGTGGATTATTTAAAATTAAGGCTAGTAAAAAAATACATAAATAAATATTAAAAAAAAATTAAGACTAGTCTGGCCCATACAGTGTTTTAAGCATCCCCAAACGTGTTGATCCAGTTTGATAAATGTTAATACTTTATGCCATTTGGTGCAAAACTGCCATTTGTTCCCTTGGTCTGGAGGGAGAGGGTTTGGAGCCAGCAATCCCGACAGCAGGAAGGACTAGAAGCTTTAAGGTCCCTGCAGAAGAGTCAGAGTGGGTAGGAAGCTCTTTGTGTCAGACCCTCCTGATGTCAAAGTCCTCATACAGGGATGGAGAGCGGGGAAGGCTGGTCCCCAGGCCTTTGGACAGTGCGCACGGGCACTGATGGGGGTGGTACCAAGTCGGGAGCCAATGGTGCATATTGGTACAGGATAGGGTGGGTGGGTGAGGCCCGGACTGGGTTCCGGGTGTTAGCAGTGAAGGGCAGGCCTGCCCACAGGCCCTCAGATGGTGTACGTGGGTACCAGTGATGGGGATGGTTGTCAGGCCCCCTCATGGTGTGCACACGTGCCAGCAGCTGTGGGCGTGCAGGGCTCCCTTCCAGCCCTGAATGGTGTGCTCACACACCAGTAGCAGCAGTGGTGAGTGGGGTGGACCTGGCCTCAGGTGCCCCCACTTCCATGGTGTATACAGGCAATAGCACCAGCAGGTGGGCTGGGTGGATCCCTTGGTGCCCATATGATGGGCACTGGTGGTGGCAAGTAGACAAGCCTGTCAGGCTCTCGATGGTGTGAGTGCCAGCTGGGGGAGAGGGGGTGGGTCAGTCCTCCAGCCCCTGGACAATGTACCAGGTGGTTTTGGCAGTGGTGGGCGGGGGGTCTTGGCACTACGCCTAGCAGGTGTGTGGCCCTGCTCCTTCCCACAGGTCAACACGCCCATGGTCCCCATCCTCCACGGGTTTATGGAAGGAGGCAAAAACCCAACTTTGTTTGGCTACAGGTGTGCTCCTGGTGGTTTTTGGCTAGAGGACACTGGCAATGGAGAAGTAATAAAAAATGACATGATTTGAGCAGAAACAATAGTTCGACGTTCTATCTTTCAGAAACTTGAGGAGAGAGTCTCTCCTTCCAGCCTTGCTCTGGAGGACTCAGGCAGACTACATTCTGGTCCTGGAAGAAGCTTGCAAGGCCCATAAGGAGAACTTTGGAAATCAAAGCTGTTACCATTCCAGGGCACAAGAAAAGTCAAATTTCCCTGTGAATCAGCTACTCTAGGACGCTGCACAGAATTTACTTATTTTGATGATTACCCTTGAACTAGAACAGATACATGAAGTTCAGAGCCTGCTGTACGATTGTCCCACAGGTCAGGAGGCTTCAGTGAGAGAAATTTATGTTTTCACAGTCCTGGAAGCTCAAGTCCAAGATAGAGGTGTCAGCAGGTTCTGGGTCTTTCCAAGACCTCTCTCCTTGGAATGAGACACACAGGGTCATTCCTTCACTTGTCACACTGGATTAGGGCCTGCCTCAATGACCTCATTTTAATTTAATTGCCTCTTTAAAGACCCTGTCTCCAAATATAGTTACATTCTGAGGTATTAGGGGTGGGGACGTTGGCATATGAATTTGTGTGGGGGACACAACTCAGCTCTTAATACCCACTTTCCATTATGTATGAGTTAAAGATGGGAACTAGAAACCATTGGGAAAACCACCCAGCTGGCTCAGCAAGGCTCAGCAGCGATTCTCCCCACAAAGCCATAGTTGGTGGCACAACTGTGCCGACATTTTCCATTTCGACTTAACATCACACCCAGTTTTCAGCAGCAATTAATATTCTCTGTAACTAGAAATGTCCTCTAATACCCGTGACGTGACATAAACACTGGCTGAAGCCTTGCCGGCATCACTCAGGTGACATGTGAGTCATTGCCTTGAACCTCTCCAGAGTGAGCTTCCTAGGTAATTGGATGAATCAAATCAATAAATGGAGCGGATATTTATCTACACGTCACCCTTCCTCCCCTGCCGTCCATCTTCGGGGTGTGTGACACATTCCCTGCTGGATCAGATCCAGGCCCGGATGCTGCTCCCTTGGCAACTCATTCTTTAGGAAGTGGCCTTTGTGGTCACAGGGATGGCGATGGACGTTTCTGCTAGAAAATGGTGCCTGAATGTTAAGTACCAGCCCATCTGTGGCTGCCGGAAGAGCCCTTAGAAATGCGCCATTTTGCATTTGTTTGTCAAAGTACTTTGTAAACCTAGGTCAGTGGAATATCGCCAGGAGTGTAGCGTCTTTCTCAGGTCCTCACCCTGTTTGGGGCAGGACGGGGTGGGAAGAGCCACGTGGTTCAACTCTGCAAAGTCGCTCCTCTTGGGCACCACTGTGTGGAGGGACCCCCAGGCACCAGGGGTCCCTAGAAAGGGATCAGTCACACACCTTCCACCTTCCAGTGTGGTCAGGGTCATTTCAGGGGATGTAAACACCATGCAAAGAGCCAACAGTCCTCTCATCACAGGCCCATCAAGGGCAGCAGCAGAACTGTGGGCAGGTCGTCTGGATAGTGGGGATGCTGCTGTGGCTATCACCTCTTTCCTGGAGACATTGGGCACATGCGGCTTGACTTAGTCTATCTAGGCTACTGTGACACGCTACCCCAGAACTGAGGGCTTAAACAACAGATGTTTACTTCTCACTGTTTCAAAGGCCGAGAAGTTCAAGATCAAGGTGCCAACACACTCAGTGTTTGGTGAGGGCTCTCTTCCTGGTTTGCAGACAAGGAGCCTCTTCTTGATGGAGAGAGCTCTCATGTCACTTCCTCTTTTTTTTTGCAGTTTTTGGCCAGGGCTGGGTTTGAACTTACCACCTCTGGCATATGGGGCTGGCGCCCCACTCCTTTAAGCCACAGGCACCGCCCTCACTTCCTCTTTTTATAAGGGCATTAATCCCTTGAGGAGGGCCCCACTCTCATGACTTACTCACCTCCTAAAGGCCCCACCTCCAAACAGCATCGCATTTGGGACTAGGGGTTCAACATAAGAGTTTGTGGGGGGACACATGTAGTCCATAGCACTGCCCCAAGGTTCACAGAGCCCTGGCACACTTGCGTAAGTACTGACACCATCATTATTATTTTGCTTACAGAGAAAGGGCCAAGGCTCAGGGTCACACGGGGGGAAGGGCCATAAGCTTTCTGACTCTCACTAGGGAAGACAGACTTGTGTGGACTAGGGTGGGCCGTGCCTGCTGCACTGGCTGGGCCCTTGCTGCCCTCAGAATCCTCAGGGGGTACGCTCTCGTCAAGTCCATTCCCCAATGTCCTTACCTGGCTCCCTCCGCAGGACCAAGCACACTGCCTCAAGGGATGTTGGTGGAAGGTCAGCACGATTACTGCCTCTAAGCCTGAAATAAAAATCAGAACTGAAATTCAAGCTCATCCTCCTGCAACTGGATGGCTTATCCATAGGTTTGGCAGAATATGTGCCCACGAGCAAGCCATCGCCCCATCTGCAGTGAATTAGTGGAAGACATTCTCATACCGACTCTGCTGTTACTGTGGAGACGAACACACTTCAGGGGAAGGCTAACCCTGGAAGACGCCCTCATTAATATAATTGTCAGAGCGCAGGACAGCAGCAGACAGGCTTTGAGGGGGTGTGCTGGAAGAACTATGGATTTGTTTTCAGTCTGTGGCAGCCATCATGCAGGGAGGGAGGCAAAATTTTGAACGTGAATTTTGTGCTAATCCCCTTAGCACGATGGTTACTCTAATGGTTGTTCCCCCCTCCCACCCCAGGTCTGCTTTAATACGTCTTTATTGCTAACCAGCTGGACTCCTCTGCTTGCTGAAGAAAGCCTGGGTGGTTCAAACAACAGAGGTTTATTTTTTCACAGCTCTGGAAGTGGGAAGTCCGAGACCGAGGTGCGAGCAGGTTGGGTTTCTCCCGAGGCCGCTCTCTCTTCTCCCTCACGTGTGTGTCCAAATTGCCGCTTCTCTGAAGGGCGCCGGTCATGTTGGGCTGCGGTGACCCCCATTGACGTCATTTCCACTTGATTGCCTCTTCAGGACCCTGTCTCCAAATGCTGCATTCTGAGATGCTGTGAGCTCTGATGCCATGGCACTCTACCGAGGGGGACAGCTTGAGACTGTCAGAAAAAAAAGGTGCTTTGCAGTTGAAGGAATCAGCCTTTCTAGGCGGTCATTGTTATGCGTCCCAATATATGTGTGAAAGCTTCGCTGCCTGAGACAAGGACCATTAGGGTGGGATGACGTGCTCATGCTCAGTACATTTCTGGGACAAGGTGACACTGTCACTGATGGTCTGATGAAGGAGAGAAGCTAATTTTCTTTTCAGTTTAAGCCTTTAGTGCTAACTTAATTAGGCCAAGCTATAAAACCGTCACTAATAACTGTCAGAAGTACCCCTGAGTCACCAGAGAATGACAAAGCTCTGCTCCGTGGAGGAGGAAAGGAGTGTGGAATTCACCTCCCGCCTCCTTCTGAAACTGTCTCCAAGGACCCCCACATCTCTCGGCCTGTCCTTCCCCCATCCTGGCAAAACCTGACCTCATGAGCCCTTTACACACACACACACACACACACACACGCACACATATACACACAGGGCACACGTACAGACATCTATGTATGGCAAAGAACACTTTAAGAACAGAACGCTTTTCAGTCTTTACTATTACCCAGCAGTGCCTGCCCACATTGCTTTTAGCAACCATCTGGTAGCCCAATTCTTTAATGCCATGATTTTCCAGTTTTTATGTTCACTTTGTTACTATTTCATTGATTTCTAAATGACATGTTGACAATAACTTAGGCACTTCTGTAGGCCCAAATTTTGTGCCCGTAGGTTGAATTATGGCTGGGGGATGTGCTTGGTTTGAAATACACAGTACTGTGGTATCACAGCACTTTGTCTGGATTTTTTAAAAATTCAAATTAGTTGTCCCAGGGCAGCTCGGATTTCTAACATTGTAGCGTGACGACTGTAGCCTGGTTCGGTTCAGAGACGTAACAGGTCTCCCCTCTCACCGCTACTGCCACTGACTGAACCTGCGTCACCTACTTATGTGACAACCTCACTGTCCCCCAGGTGTGTTTGAACTCACCACCTCTCACTCACTGCCACCATAGATAAAGCTGCCGAGGAGCCCTTCAGGTCATCTTTTTGCTTCTGTTCTGTTATTTCCTTCAGGTATATGGAGGGTGCCAAAAAATGTATACCATGTTAAGAAGGGAAAAAATTATGTTAAAATTATAACACTCGAGTTACGTTTTTTTTTTTTGTAGAGACAGAGTCTCACTTTATCACCCTCGGTAGACTGCCGTGGCGTCACGCAGCTCCCAGCAACCTCCAACTCCTGGGCTTAGGCGATTCTCTTGCCTCAGCCTCCCGAGTAGCTGGGACTACAGGCGCCCGACACAACGCCCGGCTATTTTTCTGTTTTGCAGTTTGGCTGAGGCCGGGCTTGAACCCGCCACCTTCGGTATATGGGGCTGGCGCCCCACTCGATGAGCCACAGGCGCCGCCCTCAAGTTACGTTTGACTTCTGCAATTATAAAAGATACAAGATAAAACATACAAGGTAACAAACATTATTGGTGTATACTGAGTATTATCAACCGCAGGGCGATGGTGGCTGTGCAGCAGCAGCTCACGGCGATTTTAATTCACATTTCTGATGACTAATGATTATTTTCTTATATGCTTAATAGCCACTTATATTCCTTCTTTTGTGAAGTATCTGTTCAAACCTTTTGTTCCATTCTTTTAAATTGGGTTGTTTGGCTTACTGAGTCATGATTCTTTATACATATGTTCTGAAAAAAGTCTTTTGTCAAACATATTTTGCAACTATTTTCTCACGGTTGTGGCTTTTTTAAAGAGCAGATGTCTAATTTTCATTAAGTCTAATTGATCCTGACAGCTTGAGGCTCTGTCTCAAAAAAAAAAAAAAAAAAAGTCTAATTGATCCGTTTTCTCATTCATTTAGTGACAAAACTGTATATTTATGGTGTACATTTAGATATGTACATATACCGAGGAATGGCTAAATAAAGTGAATTACCATGTGTCTTACTTACCTCACATACTTATGTTTTTTAATGATGAGAATAAAAATTATTTTCAAGCAATTGTTAAGTATACAGTATAACGTGATTAGCTATAGTCACCATGGATACAACGGGTCTCTTGAACTTATTCCTAGTTTTTTTTCTTAAGTGGTTGGCGCCCACTCTAAGAAATATCTGCTTACCCTGAGGTGATGGAGTTGTTCATATTTTTTTCCCCCAGTAGTTGTATTGTTGTTATGTTTGTGTTTAGGTCAATAGAGTCAATTTGTTTGTCTTGTTTTGTTTCACTCTGTTGGTCCAGGCTAAAGGCCCTACCTCACAGCAACCTCAAATTCCCAGGCTCCAGAGATCCTCCTGCCTCAGGCTGCTGCGTAGCTGGGATTACAGGTGCCCACCACAATAGAAAAGTTTTTCTATTTTTAGTAGAGATGGGGTCTCACTCTTGCTCAGGCTGGTCTCAAACTCCTGGGCTCAAGGGATCCTCCTGCCATGGCCTCCCAGAGTGTTAGGATTACAGGCGTGAGCTGCTGTGCCCGGCCCGATAGAGAGCTTTAAGCAAAGAACTGACACGCTCTGACTTACGTGCCAGAACCATGGCTCTGCCGTGCGGAGATGGTCCACGGGGGCCAGATGCAGACTCGAGGCGGCTTGTTAGGGCATCTTCACCATCGTCTGGGCAGAGCACAGGTGGTGTAGAGGCCAAATCCCGGAAGTGTTCACTACTGAGGTTTGGGAGTAAGCGCTTCACCTCTCTTCAATGACTCATGTCCCACTTGATGGAGAGTCACCCCTTTTCTCTGAAGAGTCACGTGTGTGCAGTTTCACACCAGGCTGAGTGTGCATACAGAACTGGTCTTGAGCCTCGAGCAATGTTTGCCGTGCATTTTAACTTCTCTTCACTATCTTTAAGGGAAATAACTGGTTTCAAGTTTTAATCCACATGTTGTCCTTCCTCCGGGATGGCAGCCCCAGACACAATATAACAACCCATCTGTTCACTCACACAAGAGTAAAAAAAGGAAACCAACGTATTTCATGTCATGCCGTGCGTCACTTCTATGAGGACTCCTAAATCTGCGTCTCTCTGCCTTGGCTACTCAAGCTATATCTGACCCTTTCTTTAACTCATGATTTATTGCTCTAAGTTACTCTTTTTGCCAGATTTATACACTTAACTGTTCTTTCTTTATATAATACCTACTTTGTACACTAAGCAACAGGACAGGAGATTTATTGTCGATGAATTGTTACCTTGAAAAATTACATCAATGCAAAGTGATTGCCTTTTAGCTCCCACAGCCAATAAATTCATTGTATTTTTTTGGAGAGGATGATATGAGGTCATAGGGTGGTATATATAATGGGAGATCACAGAACAAGAAGGAGCAAGTCGAAAGTTCCCTACAGCAGAAGCCAGAGAGGAAGACTCCTGTCTCCTACCCCATCATGTATAAACTGGCCTCCTGCTGTCTGCTTTTGATTGGATTCTTAAATCTTTTCTTATGTCTTCCTATCACTGACTCCAGGGAAGTGTCCCTCCTGCTCTCAGGTAAGAAGTTTTTTTTTTGCTTTTCTTTTAGTCTGAAAAAGTCTTCACCAGTCTTAAATGCAATGTTGCAGATAAGAATTAAATGCTTGCTCATAGGAGTCTTGTTATCTCAAAAGTCCCAGCTTTGAAAAGAAGACTGAAAGAAGCTTACTGTGCATTTTAGACAGTGATGGATAGTTTTTTTCTAAAACGTGCAAGTAGAATATTAGAACTGCTTGTTTCATGCCGCCTCTGCAATTCAAACTTTGGTTTTGGTCAACATTTCCCCCCCCCCCCAATTTAAAAAACTGCACTATATTTAAAACATTACTTTTAGTTTTTATTTTAAACAAACTGGCTGAATGTAGAATTGATTGTTCTAATTGTAGATTAATGTATTTATTTTATCTTCTATTAACTTAAAAAGTCATCATCTGATATGTGTTGGATGAAACAGAAAATGTTTATTACAAGATGTGGCAAGCTGGAGCCAGGGCGACCCAGGGTGCAGAGTGCTGCGTGCCTACCTTTCCTGGTGGCTAATGCTCACTCAGTGTCAGGCAAAGTTGGATTTTTAAAAATACTAGTCAAGTAGGTCACTTCTTTACTATTACCTGTTTTAGAAGAAATGCAAAGTCGATGCTTGGGTATTAAGTTCCATGATAACCAGATTTGTCTTTAACTTTTGAGTACTTTTAGAATTTTTTAAAAATGAAAAACTCCTCTAAGCCATTAATTTAATAATATCTAGTCTCCACAAGTTCATCCACGCAGCTTTGGGATGACTGCCAGGCACTACTAGCCGCTCGGTACCAACCAGCTTCTATTGAGTCACCGAGGTCACAAATGGCAGTCACCTGAGAGGTCAAACAGGCATTAGCTTTACTGGATCTCTGCTATTTAAAATGGAACAGTGACAGTCACAAAACCAAGAATGAATACTCTGATAACACTGTCATGCTCAAAAATGTACACATAATTATTACAATGTTAAAAACCTTGGACGCAATAAGTGTAGCATCTCAAATTCTCAACAGGTGGCAGCTTGCCTTCCAGCTTTTGCCAGATTTTTTTATTCATTTGAAAAATAATGAGCCTTTACGACATAAGCATTTAAGTATAATCAAATTTCATAGATTTTCATTAATATTCCTTAGAAACACTGGGATGTGCCCACATGTCTGCGTGACGGCTTTTTCGTTGTCCTCCGATTAAGGTTGTAGCTGTCAGCCCAGTGCCAGCGCTGTGAGCCCCCGTCCTCACCACGGCTTCCAGTCCCCACCGCGCAGGTCCTGGCTGTGACCTGTCCCGACGCCAGCTCTTCACGTACCACCCCTCCTGTGCACGCTAGCACACGTCCTATGCACACCCACCGCACACTTCTGTGCCATTTAGTCCACCACATTTTACCTCGGAAACGCCACAGTCAAGCTCTTTAAAGACTATTTTGACACTGACTCTTCTGAGTAGTATAATTGTGTCTGAATTGTGAAGTCCAGTAAGGTGACAGTTCCTCCCACCTGCTTTATAGGAGGAACATAAACAATCTTTGCTTTATTTTTCTTGCTCCAGTTTCACCATCCAAACACCTGACGGCACAGGCGACAGGCAGCAGTAGGTGACGTGGGTGGGACAGTTCCCAATGCAGGGGCTTCAGGGACGAGGCTTGGCTCTCCTGTCTTATTCAAGGCAGGCGACGTCTGGGCAGGTCGCAAGGGCAGCGTGGGCATTAGAGCCACTGCTGGCTGGCACACCGGATGGCAGCATCTCCACGTCTCTTGTGAAGCACCGCTAGTGACAGATCACACACTTGGCATTGGAAGTGCTTCTAGTATTCACCTCCCCATCCCTGGCGCTCACCAAAGACAGCAGGGACAGAAGCAGCTCACCCACGGATGAACTGAGTTTCGTGTCTCTTTTCACTCCGTAGCACCCAGGGAAGATGCAAGGTTGGCTCCAGGGGCGCCGGGGAGCGCCTCCCTCCTGCAGGTGCTGCCGGAGATGCTTGGCGCCGAGACAGAGGATGGTCTTAGGAATGCAGGTAGAATTATCCTTGTGTTTATAAGTTGTCCGATTTCATTGCTACTGAATTTGTGCTCTGTTCCCATCTACTTGATGAGGTCAAACTGCATTTTGGAATATAGAGATGAGCTACACAAAACGAGTGGGCTCCCCGCACTCTCTCTCCTGACCCCTCCTCTTGTTTCCTTTCCCCAGCTTCTGGAAAGCAGCACCAGCCCTGCTTGGTGCCTCAGGGTCCTCTCTTTCAGAATGGACTTTTACTGGGTTAATCATTCTAGTTTCCAATGAGCACAATCAAAAATTCTGGTTTCCTATTTACTAAAATCTTAAAAACAAATTACATGATTTTCTGTATTCTAATTTATTAATCTGTGAACAGGAAAGATAAAAATGTCCACCTATAGGGTTACTGTGATGAATCCACAAGTAAAATGGTCAGCAAGTCAAATTAAAATAATCCATAAAATGTCAGCTTATTTTCCCCATGAATGTTTTCCTCCAAGCATTGACACCAGTGATTAGAAAGTTCTAGAAACAAAATGGAACTTTTCGATAGGCACTGATAGACAAGAGCTCTTTAGCAAATATTTTTGATAAACTACTGAGTTCCTAAGTTACCCAGGTGAAGGCAGCACCTTTGTGAACTCCAGAGATTTGAACAAGAGTGCCTGCCTGTCTGCATTCAAGGAACTGTCTCTGCAATGTGTAAGACCAGAAAATAAACACAGTCCAGCCATATTCTACCACTGTATGTTTAAAACAAGCTGAACATGGAAACAATAGATGTGAATTGACTTCAAATTGTTTTCCAGATCCTAGTACCAACATTTTTAACCCAAGAGGAAATCTGAGGAAGGTAAGTGACTATGTACAAGAGGTAAAAAATGTCGAACATATACTTCATTTTCCAGTATCTTTTTTTTTTTCTTTTGAGACAAGAGTCTCACTCTGTCACCCTTGGTAGAGTGCCCTGGTGTCATCACAACTCTCAGTAACCTCAAACTCTCAGGCTCAAGTGGTCCTCCTGCCTCAGTCTCCCGCAGAGCTGGGACAACAGGCGCCGCCACAATGCCCACCTAGTTTTCTATTTTTAGTAGACATGGGGGTCTTGCCCTTGCTCAGGCTGGTTCCAAACTAGGATCTTAATTTTACGAGTGTTCTTGTTGGAAACTACACCTTAAAATAACTGGCCAGTGTTATTTCACAGCATTAATTTTTCCAATGTTTGTTATAAAAAATGAACACAACCAGAACTTACCCAGTGCCTGTTTTGGGTAAATTACAAGTTGGAAGGCAATGAAAAAACAAGTCTGCTGGAGCCAGCTCTGCCATCCACTTGGGCTCTTACTCATCTTAACATGGGGCCTGCAGTTCGGCAGCTTTGCCCTCACAGGGGCGCCTGTGAGAAGCCGGAATCTCAGACCCCACCCCGAGCCCACTGAGTCCCCCAAGTGGCTCATATGCATCTTACAGAGCGAAAGCGTGGCGACGTGGCACCTAACGGAATGACATGCTCTTTTAAAACAGGGATGAAACAAGTGCATCACAGAATTCCTAGAAAATTACGTTGGGAGTGGTACAAAGACTGTAATGCGGAAAGATGAATGATAAAATCAAACTGTTAGAAATGGCATGCAATTAACACAAGGCTTTAAATGCTAAAAGAAAAATCTGTATTTGATCATTATCAGCCCCCAGAAACCTGTGAATTAAGTGTCTTCTGGGCTGGCCATCCTGTAAGCCGGTCTGCAGTGCTGTGCTGGGCATGGTGGCCCTCCCTGTCCTGGTCAGCACCAGGGACACATTAAGGTCTCCCAGGAAATCAGGAGATAAAGCTGTTTACATTTAAGTCTTTCCCAAACATTTTAATCAGAGATATCTTTTTTGTGTAATACACATTAACATTCTAGCAAAAATATACTCCGGAAACACTGAACCCTCAAGACGGCACATACAACCGAAACCCCAAGTGGGGTGAACTACCACGGAGGGGGTGTGCCGTGGCTTCTTTATGTAGCTAATTAAAAGTTACCATTCAGACGTTTCTATTCTCCTGAATAGGATTGTGACTGAAGACTGTAAAACCACACAGGTGATTAGTGAGATATGCTCTTATTATTTTATTCTAGAATAAAAAGGAAAACAAAGGGCCAACTTTTAAAGAAGGTAATTTCGAGATAAATATTATACACAGGAGATAATTAATTCATCGCTGACAGGTAATTTAAACAGAAATAGGTCGAGGGTTTTATTCCTGCAGTCACAGGGGGGGAACAGTGCACAGACCAGGAGCTCCCCTGAGCCCTGGACACTCTCATGCAATTACAGTCCAGAGAACAACAGAGCGAATGCTTTTTTGAAAACCCCAAAGTCTTGACAAAAGATTCCTTTTTCTTGTTAAGACTCTTAATTCATTGATAACTGAGTTGGGTTTGTGTTTTGTTTTAGTTTCAGGATTTCTCTGGACAAGACCCTACTGTTTTATTGAGTTATCTTTTGGCCAGAACCAGGAAAGAATACAAGAAACGTGGGACTCCTTCTGAATGCTTCTGGAAATACTGTGTCTAAAGTGAAATCAAACTGAATTAGTTAACTCAAACACTTACACCTTAGAAAATTAAAAATAAAAATGCTTGGTTTGAAAGAATGAAAAACTAAATAGGCAAACTATACCCTGTTCCTTATTATTTGAAAAATAAATCCTCTATGTTTTGCAAATACCATGAGTGATTATTTTTCCTATAAATTATCCTGAAAGCTAATTAAAGTTTTTCCTTCGATTTATCCTTAAAGAATTCTTTGAAAATTTAGAAGTAAAATTAATGAAAAGAAGCAAATACTAAGAAAGTTATAATAGCTGAAATGAAACTACAAACCATTTACAAATAAACTGTATGATTTTAGCTTATGAGGTCCTCTTGAACATGATATGTTGTTTTCTTAACTTAGGATCTTGGCTTGGAAATATCTGAGTGACGGATGCCTGGAGCTACAGAGCTGGGGACAGACTTAATTCTCTTCAGTATCTGAGGAGACGGTCATGTGCTCAGATTCTTTTTCAGATGACCAAAGTATTGAACACTTGAAAACTTTAATCTTGGCTCGGCGCCTGTGGCTCAACGGGCTAGGGCGCCAGCCACGTACACCTGAGCTGGCGGGTTCAAATCGAGCCCGGGCCCGCCAAACGACGACGGCTGCAACCAAAAAATGGCCGGGCGTTGTGGCGCCTGTAGTCCCAGCTACCTGGGAGGCGGAGGAGGAGACTCGCTTGAGCCCAGGAATTGGAGGTTGCTGTGAGCTGTGATGCCACGGCACTCTATCCAGGGTGACAGCTTGAGGCTCTGTCTCAAAAAAAAAAAATAAAGAAAACTTTAATCTTGTAATAATGAAATTTATTTGATCTTGGTTTCTGCCAACTCCAGGATTATAATCCATTTACACTAGGGGGAATGACCTTTGCGTTTCTTATACAAAGCTGAAATGAGATTTAAGATTATAGAAAAATTAGCCTTGTTTATTAATTTTTAAAAACCACGTGTGTGTAAATATGGATTTTTATTCCATTCCTACATCTCTAACTGTTGTTTCTATGTGTACAGAAGGTACAGGGTGAACTCCCGGAGCTCTGAGCAGCACCGAGAACAGTGTGTATGAGGAACCAGGTGTAATGTATCAACAGACATCACACACTCCTTGTAGAGCACAGGTTTGATAAAGCTTACTTTACAGTAGTATCAAGAACAAACCTACAGGGAAGCAGGTTTTCAACCGGAAGATGAGATACAGAATCTCAGAAACATGTTGCCATTAAGTATAGCTGTGAAAAAATGGTGGTCTCTCAGTGAAACAGAACTATGGCACCACAAAAATATTTTATATCTTTTAATACCACACATAGCTTAAAAATGGACTTCCAGCTCGGCGCCCATACAACAGTGGTCATGGCGCCAGCCACACAGACTGAAGTTGGCGGGTTTGAACCCAGCCCAGGTCAGCTAAGACAACAATGACAACTGTAACAAAAAATAGCCAGGTGTTGTGGTGGGTGCCTGGAGTCCCAGCTACTTGGGAGGCTGAGGCAAGAGAATCGCTTAAAGCCCGAGAGTTTGAAGTTGCTGTGAGCTGTGACGTCACAGCACTCTACCGAGGGCGAGATAGTGGGACTCTGTCTCAAAAAAAAAAAAAGGTGTAAACTTTAAAACTCCCTGTCGTACACTCTGGTTTCTCTTCAGTGTAAATCTTTAGCCTTTTAAAAAGTCTTCCTGGCTCCAGGATCTTGTTCCATATTTTAATTTCTAGATTTTGTTGCCACCAGTTGCACAATCAGCCTTTGCGAAACAGAGGTGCACCCTATAATTTAAATAATTAAATTTTATAAAGTTGGCATTAAAATTAGTTATTAAAAATATGTACGTACATTCAAGACCCAGTCACTTCTACATAGCGCTGAAGGGGGGATTAAAAAGCCAGTGGCCAGGAAGCCGCCTGCACCTGCATCTGGCGCGGGCGGTGCCGGCTCACACTGAGGACGCAGACACGGGGGAGATGGGAAGGCGGCGCCGACGGTACGTGAGCAGCCTGCAGCAGAGCCTAGAGACAGTTCTAGATGATGTAAAATACACCTTCAGGCAAACACTTGTTTACACAGTGCAAGAAAATTCCTCAAGTTTCACGTGTACATGTTTATTTACTGCTTTTACTTAAAAAAGATACCCATTTAAATATTAGTAATGATTAAAAACAAGTAAATTCATAGAGTTATGAATTCAGATGAAACAAAATTTCAATTTGGATTAAATTTATCTTGTGACTCTATCATAAAGATGCACTTAATTGCAAAACTATTCTAGTCATATGACATCTTGTTTTTCATACATCTTGACCTCAAACCCCCCAAAATACAGCTTTTTGGGTTAACATTTATGTAAACATTGAAGCCTATAATATACATTCTTATTATCATTGTTTATAGCCATTAATATAAAAAGTTAAACTTGAACAACAAAGTTTAGATTGGGTAAAGCCCCCTTGGGGGGCGGCAGTCATCACCACTAGTCCCCACTGCTACTTCGGGGAGCAGGATCAATCTCAAATGTACTGACTAATCTATTTACCAAATGATGAAAGTTTGCAGTTTTACAGATCTGTCTATAACAAGCACCAGTTCCGAATCAAGCCTAGTATGATATACACTTCATAAAATGTGTACTAAGGCAAAGAAATAAGCAAATTTAGAAAAAACAAATCTCCGGAAACAATGGAAAAGAAGAACTTACATTATTGGAGAACCTAAGGCTTAAAATGTGCACACACGAATGCAGGATGATTCTGATAGCTACACACATTATTCTTTATCCATACAAATAAAAACTTTCTTACTACAGAGGCCATGGTGGACAATGTACTACATGGTTAATACCAAAAATTGATTTTCCACCAGTAACAAAAATACAATTTGACCAATACACATGCAGGCTTCAAAAATCTTTTAACTATCAAAATGGAGTAGATAGAATATGAACATTCTCTGTTTATAAACCAGGAACATTTGCATGGAACTGTTTAATATTAGAAAATGCCAAGAAATGTCAAATGCAGCATCTGAAAATGGTTTGCCACATTACGATAGAATTACCATCCAGAAAACCACTACTCTGAACTACAGGGAGAATCAGGGCCCAGCAGTCACCATGGATGGAAAAACCACTTCTCTTAATCAGGATATATTACAAAAAGCTACAAAACTTCACAGAGATGTTTCCTAAAACTAAAAAACAAAAATAAGAAAGATAAGTTAGTTTAAAAGTTATATGAAGAGAAAGGTTATACTGGAAGTTTCCTTTTCTTTTATTTTTTCTTTCTTATCTGCACAAGTGTGAATTTCGTCTATCATTCCAAATTTGAGAAGAAATCCCTCTCTAGAGCACCAGACACTGAGCTGACTTATCAAGTCAACAGTCACACTCACACCTCCCAAGACGCAAAGGACAGAAAGATTTATGGGGCCCGCCACAGCCCCCTGCTGGCTGGGAAGAGTGAGCTCTCTCTGACTATTCTCTCTGTACACGTCCTCCCCCCTCCTCCCGCAGCACTTACTACCCCTGGTCAAGGGCAAAGGAAAGGTAGTGGCAATCACACCTCTGGCAGGGATGGAGAGATCTCTTTTGTATAAATTGATTGGAAAAAAAGAATTAATTGTTAGTTTTGGTAAGATTGAACATTTAAACATACAAACATATAAGAATATTAACTTTTACATAACTTTTGAAACTTTTTACAATCATTCTCTTAAAAGAAAAACATTAAGAGGGGAGGAAATACGATTGATTAAGATGATCTTTTAACAGGACACATGAAAATGCTAAAAAATTTCAACTCTCCAAAGAATAAGCCCATTGTAAACTGGTCAATTAAGTAAGACTTGCAGAATTTCAGTGGAAGGTGGAAAATCAAAAGAAAGGCATTTATAAGAATGAAGATTAAAATTCAACCCCCCAAACTAGGTATTTCCAGATATACTAATGGATAATATATTTCAGTATGTTGTGAGAACACTGGAATGATTTCTCTTAATTATAGAGGGGAAGCACCAACCAGTACGAAGTCTATATGAGGGTATCAACTTCATGGAAACCATCGTGAAAAGTACACGACCTATTCAGAGGTGGGATCTCCTCAAGTACACTAACAGGGGAAAATAATTTCCCTAACAACAGAATAAAAACAGATGAGGCTAAGTTTTGGAGATCATAGTAGCTTTACTTCTAATTTATTTTGGGTGACACCTGAAACAAAGTTTTACCACACACATACCTTTTTAGAGGCCATCCAATCTTTTTAGAAGACACCTAAGCTAGAAAAAGAGTCTGACAGTTTTAATAAGTAAAAAATTAAAAGAAATAAGATTCTATATACAATGTCTGCTTCAGAAAAAGATATATATTAAAAAATCAAGAAGGAAAAACCTTGACATTCAATTGTAACTTCACAGTCATTTAACAGTACAGGATTGAAAGAGACAAGCAATAAGGTCTATCTGTTTGACATGGCTGGGAAAGGGCACGAAGGTGCATCTTCATAGTCACTCAACTGCTGTCTTCTACTGGGTCCTGACCGCAGGATTCTGCAGCAGCATCAATTGAGTCTTTGTTTTCACCAGTGACACAGCCCTCCAAAAAAGAAAAAGCGCATGCAGGTTATTTGATGTTAATGTCATGTGAAGAGTTTTAAAGTCAGTAAAAGACTAGCCAAGCAACGTATTTCTAACTCCCCAACTTATTCATGTCTGAAAGTACCCATTATAGTTCTTTTTTTATTAGAAGGTAAATGACAGAAATTGTTTAAATATAATCATGTAACATGTAATAACTTTGCAGTTGATGACGGACTACACATACAATGGTGGGGTCCCCTATGAGTATCATATCATTTTTACTATACCTCTTCTATGTTCACAGATATACAAATACTTACCGTTGTGTTATAACTGACTACAATATTCAGTATCCCATATTGTATAGGTTTATAGACTGGGAGCAGAGGCTCGGCGCCTGTGGCTCAACAGGCTAAGGCGCCAGCCATGTACACCTGAGTTGGCGGGTTCGAATCCAGCCCGGGCCCGCCAAACAATGACAGCTGCAACCTAAAAATGGCCAGGCATTGTGGCGGGCACCTGTAGTCCCAGCTACTTGGGAGGCAGAGGCAAGAGACTCGCTTGAGCCCAGGAGTTGGAGGTTGCTGTGAGCTGTGATGCCACAGCATTCTATCCAGGGTGACAGCTTGAGGCTCTGTCTCAAAAAATAAAATAAAATAAAATAAAAAAATAAAAGCCTATTTATTCAACAGAATGTTTTAAAATTATGTGTTTTCTGCTGGGTTCTCCTAGAGACATACTCTGAGCCAAGGACTTTAGTGCAATTAGTATATTTGGGGACATAAGCCTAGAAAGCATCAGTAGGGGTGGGGAAGTGAGACCAGAAAGGTGTGTCCCATAACACAGACATGTGCTTTTATCAATGGCCAATACCATCAAGGAGATTTGTGGAAGAAGATGGCTATCTTCCTTCCCACTGAATTCTAGATGTTTCCCATAACAATTCTCAACAATTACATTGCCATCCTGTCACTTCTTTGTACATCATAGGGAAAGAGTTCTAGGCTTGGTGCCCATAAGTGGTTACAGTGCCAGCCACACACACAGAAGCTGGCAGGTTCGAACCTGGCCCGGGCCAGCTAAACAACGACAACTGCAACAAAAAAATAGTTGGGCGTTGTAGCGAGTGCCTATAATCCCAGCTATTTGGAAGGCTGAGGCAAGAGAATCACTTAAGCCCAGAAGTTTGAGGTTGCTCACTGAGCTATGTTGCCATGGTACTCTACCAAGGGTGACATAGTGAGACTATCTCAAAGGAAGGAAGGAGGGGGGGACAAAGGGGGGGAAGATAGAAAAGAAGGAAGGAAGGAAGGAAGGAAGGAAGGAA
>CAUYRH010024783.1:0-38468 GCA_963574655.1 Perodicticus potto | reverse complement strand
CCATTGTCTCCATTGCTCTTCAACATTGTAATGGAAGTTTTAGCCATTGCAATTAGGGAAGAAAAGGTGATCAAGGGTATCCACATAGGATCAGAAGAGATTAAACGTTCACTCTTCGCAGATGACATGATTGTATATCTGGAAAACACCAGGGATTCTACTTGAAACTTTTAGAAGTGATCAAGGAATATAGCAGTGTCTCAGGCTACAAAATAGACTGTTTATTGCAGCTCAGTTTACGATCGCCAAAATGTGGAAACAACCTAAATGCCCAGCAATCCAGGAATGGATTAACAAACTATGGTATATGTACACTATGGAATACTATTCAGCAATAAAAAAAATGGAGACTTTACAGCCTTTGTACTAACCTGGATGGAAGTGGAACACATTATTCTTAGTAAAGCATCTCAAGAATGGAGAAGCATGAATCCCATGTACTCAAGTTTGATATGAGGATAATTAATGACAATTATTGACATGGTGGAGGTGAGGGAAGGGGAGAACAGAGAGAGAAAGAATGAGGGAGGGGTGGGGAAAGGAAGAGCAGAGAGAGGGAAGGAGCGAGGGGGGTGGAGTCTTGGGGCCTTGGTGTGTGCCACACTTTTGGGGGGCAAAATACGATTGTAAGAGGGACTTTACCCAACAAATGCAACTAGTGTAACATGGTTTCTTGTACCCTCAATGAATCCCCAACAATAAAAAAAAAAAAAAGATTCCTGCCCAAATCTCCCCATCCACCTTCACATGCCACTTCTGTCCAGAAGCCTTCTTGGGTCTTCTAACTTGGAAGGACTCTCGGCTCTGGTGCCTTCCCAGAACTGGTCACGCAGCTGTGATGTGAAGGTGCTCATGGCAGAGAGCAGCCCTGGGAACCTCTCTGTCTGCCCCTGAGCACAGGGGCCTTCCTTCTGTTGGTTTTGAACCCACCCACCTCACCTTCATGCACACGGGTGCCCATGGAATGCTTTCTGAATGGAATCACTCTGTCTCAACGGTGGAGAACAAGTTTCTGGAAGGGAAGATGGTGGGGGCAGTTGAGTCAGTGGGGATGGCAGAGGGAAAGAAAGTCAGAGAAAGAGAGAGCTGGGTTGCACATCGAGCTCTGCCCTATGCTATGATGGCAAAGGTTCCTGGGACGAGTCACTAAACTCTTCATAAATGGAAGTGATATGACCTTGTTGGATCACACATGCATAAATATTTCAGCTTCCTCTATCTATGTTGACCATCTTGGCTTCTCTTATCCATTGTCTTAAAAGAGGGAAGCCTTTGTCCGTCCCTCTTTGTAATGAGAGAATGGGACAAGTTGACCATTCGGCTCCTCATGGCACCATGAGAATAATATTTTCTGTGTTATACTACTTCTGCCTCTGGTAAGGTGCTGAGAAGAATGAATCAAAAATATTTAAAAATGGGAATCACGTAAGGGTGTGATTCCAAGGCAATGGGAACTCTCGTATTTTGAAAGGTGAGGATTATTTTACACAATAATGTAAAGGGGTTCAGGATAAGCAATGCATCAAGTTTATCAAGTGTACCTGTAGGTAGTTTCCCAGAGAATGTATTAAAATAAAAAAAACCTTGCATAAGTCCATTGTCTCCACTTGGACTATGGTACAGATTTCAAAATATATTATATTAAAAATAATGAATAAATATGAATTAGAATTTTAATTGTCTTTGAATTTTGATGGCTATTATTTTTACATAATTGTTATTTATAGCAATAACTATATTTATTATTATAATTTATACTTTATCATTATTATTTTTGAAATCTCACCACACTTTTTTTCTTCTCTTTTTTTTCATATGAAAACAGTTTGGAGTTATTCCTCATAATTGAAATATCCTTTGAGATAGTATTGCATGAAATGTATTTTTATTAGTGGAAAGGGACAGAATTCTTTCATGTATGTTAGGTTAGTTTCAATTCCAGACTGCAGAACCTTCTCTTGTGGAGTTAAAGCAAAGTTGATAGGTATTTAATTGTACTCTTTGGGCAACGTGCACCATACCCAATTATTTTACTGCTGAGTCATTTGTAATTTATTGAGACCACTGTGATAATGATTTTGTTGGATCATACAAACAAATATTTCATTTTCTCTATGTCGATTTTACTGAATCTGCTTTATAAATCTAGCAATCTAGTCAATTTTGCAGCCCATTTTGTGAAGACTGACTTTCCATCTATTTTCTTGGGAACCAAGAAAGAAACTCAGTAAGTTTCAAGGCTCTTTTTTCTTGTCTTTTAAATGCAGTGGACTCTTTACCGGATGAAGTCAACCCGTAAGTGAGTTCACCATTTCCATTGTCCATTTGTCCAAGGAAATGTGAAGCAGACAGGAGTTTTGACAGCTTTGTTAATGTAGCTCCTTTGTTTTCCTTGCTAGTAATTCAAGTATAATTGAGGTTCGTGCTGAGCTTTAAATATGCATTTGAAGCTTGAAAAGGAAGCTTGATGAGGCGTGTACTGAGGCATAGCCTCTTGGTTATTCACACACTTACGTGTCCGTGGTCACCAAAGCCTCTCATTACCAACCCTGCGAGGACTTTCATGACCAGACATTATATGAACTAATAGGCAGAGAATTACAACCCACACAGTGTGACGCTACAAATAGTGATCAAAATATGGTCAAGATCACCCATCATGATATCATCCTTCAAACCTCTGATGCTGTAGCAAGTCACATTTTAGTATTAACTGAGTAATTTCCAAGTTGGGAAGAAAATTTCACAGAGATGTGATTAGTGACCTCACTGCCTCTGTCCTCTCCCTTTCTGCTCTGCAGTTTCCTGTTTGCCAGAAGTGCTCAGGATGAGCAGCAACGGAAGTGTCTATTTCCAGGTTGAATGAGTGGGAGAGAGGTGTGTGTGAGTTCTGCTGTTCACTAGACGTCCAGTCAACGGATGCATAGGCACGGGCAAGGTGTGGCCAGCCAGAGACAGCTGGGGTGGGATGTTATTCTGTAAGTTTGTCCTCAGGACTGTTTTTTGTTTTTTTTTTTGAGACAGTCTCACTCTGTCTCCCTGGGTAGAGCGCCATGGTGTCCTACCTCACAGCAACCTCAAACTCTTGGGCTCAAGTAATCCTCTTGCCTCAGCCTCCCAAGCAGCTGGGACTATAGGTGCCCATTACTATGCCTGGCTAATTTTTCTATTTTTAGAGATAGGGTCTCACTCTTGTGCAGGCTGGTCTTGAATTCCTGAGTTCAAGCAATCCACCCTCCTCTGCCTCCCCCAGTGCGGGGATTACAGGCGTGCGTGGGCTGGCCAGCAGCATCTCTGTGACGGCGACTTTCTCTTGCTGGCTTTCGGTGGCTGCTGCTGCCTGTCTAAGTGTCATCCTTCTTCCTTCGTGGTGTGTTCTAGCACAGCAGAGTGACAGGGCCCTAAGAGCATTTGCTTTAAGTTTGTTTGAAGTACGGCTATTTTTAAAGTGGTTGTTGCTGTTTAGTTTTAACCATTAATAATTTTATTTCCAAGGATACCTTGCTCCAGCCACTTCAATTTGAAAAATGCTTGCCTCTAGTTACTTACTGGCAGGGAATAGATTCTTATTTTTCAGTGTACCCTTATAGTCTGAGAATGTTTTTCTTTTAATAAAAATCTCCAGGAGAGAAGACGTGTACCTCTGGGTTGTTTCCAGATGGTAGCGACAGTGGAGTCCCCTGCTGGCTGGAGATGCACCTGCCAACACGTGTTGCAGGTGTCTCCCGAGCCCTCACTGACAGCAGCAGCTCTCGGGCTCCCGAGTAGCTGTTTTCCTGCCCTGCGTGCTGTGAGCTGATGTGACTGCCTGCCCTGGCTGTCCCTATGGAGTCAGTGACTCCATGTCCTGGCAAGACCTGGGTGGGCTGATGGGGTAGGGCACATGTGATCCCAAGATGGCCTGCCTTAGCTTTGCCGATGACCTCCAGCAGTGGTGTCTGGGGGGAAAGAGGAGACACACTCTGTCTTCTCTCTTATAGGAAATTAGAATTGGGGACGTTGGGCTGGTTAGCCTTGGACACTGACTTGACAGGCCACAGGGTCGATGTGGGGCCAGGGCTGCAGTGGCCGGCTGGAAGGGCGAGGACCAGGAACCAGAGGAGCAGAGGACAAAGCAGAAAGGCTGTGAGCAGGTGGCAGTGGAGGGATCCACGTAGTCCCTGAAAGAGGGAGACAGACAGACAGACAGACACACACAGAGTTCATACACAGACCCATAACAACTAGACTGAATTTTGCTTCTAATATCAGTTCATCCAGGCCTCTTACCTTGGGGCACCCTGAATGAGACTTCTCTGCCCCCGATGACTAAATGGGTCTTGACAACATCAGCAGAGTTTAACGAACTTTTGTTGAACATCGTGGCACTATAATTAGTGGTGTTGCAGCAACAGAGATAAGTTAATTAAAAGATATGTGACGTCATTGTTTGCTTCCTGCTCCCATTTCCCAGTCATAAAAATGTCTTCTAAATGCCTTGACATTAGTCTATGGTTGGAAAACCCCTGGAAAGTGATTCCCCCTTGTTATCAATAGCCATCAAAAATTAGATGCCATCGGGATCAGAAGTCAGAGGTCCCTATTATATAGTCGTTTGTTATTTCATTTTGGTGAATGCTTTATGGAACTAGTAAGTTTCTCTATGTGATATAAAAATAGGCTATAATGAAGTTTTGTGCCAAATACATGATCTGGAAACCACACGGCTGTTGCCGTTCATTCTCAGAGCAGGCTAGCGGCCGTCAGATTTCTGTCGGGAATGCTGTGTTGTGATGATAGCTGGATGGGGAATTCTATCTTCTTTGTGGTGAAGGGAAGGAGTGCGTTTGAGAGCGTTTACGTACCTATCTTACTGTTCACTCATGTGGCTGCTTCTCTCTGCCGGGGACAGTTTGGCAAGGAAGGACAGTCACATTCTTATTTGGGCAAGTGTAGGATATCACTCATGTGCTATCTTCCCAAACAAGTTGCTGTTTAAAATTTAAAGCGTCCGAGTCACTCACATGTTCAGCCCATGCAGGACAGACATCTTCTTTTATTAGCTTTCTCTGCTTTTGTCACTGTTGTTCTCTCCTTCTTCTGTCACCTGTCCAGTGACCCTGGACAGAGTAGATGACTTTGATCAGGGCGCAGCGCCGCCCGTAAGCATGAGAAGAGGAATCTCTTTCAGGTACGTAGTGCGCAGGCAGGCGGACAGCAGCCTTCACGGGGGCTGTCACTCAGCATGTGGTGGCATTTGCACTGCACTCTTGACCTCCTCAGCCACACATTCCTGAGAGCTCATGATTAGAACCTGTGTGTTTTGTTCAGACACCGAGAAGGAAAACGTTGCCGGGGTAGGGTGATCCTAATGGCAGTTCGTTTTTCCTCCAGCCTCTTTAACTCCTGTCGACGCGCAGACCCCGGGGCTGGAGGCCGCCGTCCTGCCGTGAAGGGTGCCATCTGCATCTCTGGTGCTGTGGGAACGCCGTGCCAGGCTCTGTGACCGACAGCCGTCTCGCTTTAGTAATGGCTTCACCCTCGTAAAAGGTTTTTAATGGCTACAGGAGACATATTTAAATATTAAATGCCATGCCTCATTGTTGATTCACAAAACCCCATGAGTCGGACTCCTTCGTCGCTTCCAGAGTCAAAGAGTGACCCAAACCAGCCCACACACAGGACACCCAACCCTGTCCTGCTCGGCCATCCGCAAGCCCGAGGACGCCAGGCCTTTAGCTCTGGTCGGCCTTGAGTTGTCTAAACAACATTTTTATTCATCTGATACTTGCTTCTCGTCCTGCTCTCCGAGACGTAGGAAAGCATGGCCTCAGACAGGAAATGAGACTTTCCCCACACACGACTTGTTGGTTTTCTCCATAATTCGGTGCGTTTGCCTCGCTGCCCCTGCCGAGATGGCTCCTTCCCCGCACAACAGAGCGCCGTGTGTGTGCATTTAAATTCGGGCAGACCAGCGCCGGTCTGTTCATCTGGGTGTTTAGATTTCACTAAGAACTCAGGAGCCTGCCGAGGCCACAGCTGTCTTCCCGAGGCTGCGTGAGTGAGGGAGGCGCGACACCAGAGTCAGTGTAACCAGAGTGTCCCCAAGATGAGCGCCTGCCTGTCCAATGAGCCTGTGTGGCCTGCGAGACGTGGAAGCATCGTGTCTGCCTTTCTCTCTGCCTCCTGGTGTCAATATCAGGCCTGTACCATTTGGAGATGGCTTTGTTTACAGAAGGGAAAAATGACTTGGAGACTTCCTGTTCTGAGAAGAGCGGCCTGGGGAACCGACGGCTGGAGGACTGGCGAGCAGAGAGCGCGGCCGGGGCCCAGAGCACTTGGGGTTTGGCGTGCTTTGTAGCTATTTCTAAAATATTTGGGGTTCGGCAGAACCCAAAATGTATGTTGATCAAAGCACCATTTCCCTTTCATTTTCCAAAACCATGTACATTCTGGAGAAATTTAATCTGTATATTTTGGAATCGTTTAACTCTCAATCATCAAAATATTGCATGGTAAATACTAGATCTGGGTTCAAGAAATCTCTTGAGCTCTTTGATAAGCAGTTTTTCCCCTTTGAACCCAAAAGTAAAAATTTGCTTTGAATGAACCAGCGCAACACATAACAGACTTTTCAGGTTACCTCCCAGCTGGGGTGGGGGCCAGCGGTGGGGTCAGGTTACCTCCCAGCCGGGGCGGTGGGCAGCGGTGGGGACAGGTTACCTCCCAGCTGGGGTGGGGGGCAGCGGTGGGGACAGGCTACCTCCCAGCTGGGGTGGGCGGGCAGCGGTGGGGACAGGTTACCTCCCAGCTGGTTTGGGGGGGCAGCGGTGGGGTCAGGTTACCTCCCAGCTGGTTTGGGGGGGCAGCGGTGGGGTCAGGTTACCTCCCAGCCGGGGCGGGGGGCAGCGGTGGGGACAGGTTATCTGGGGCGAGGCCTCTCCGTCGAGGGCTGTGGGCATTTAGGGGTCTCTCCGTTGAGGCCTCCTAGCACCTCTTTGGGCTGAGCCAGAGTTAGGTCGCTTCTGACGCAGCCCCAGCCCAGCCCTCATCTTCTTAGTGCTTCTGAACCTCACTTGTCTTTATCTAAACTTGTATCTTGCTCATCACGGGGTCTTATGCATTTATTTTAAAGTATTACACTGAGATATTTATTCTGTGATTGTTGGGTTCGGGGTGCCCTCTTAAGCTTCTTGCTGGGGTGAGTGGCTCACTGGCTTTGCTCAGGAGCTGCCCCGTCCCCGTCCCTCTCTGGCTCCCTCTCTTCCTTTGAGGCTCTCTGGTGTGCAGGGAGGGTGGCGATTGGGAAGCTGCTCCAGCCCACCCTTGAGTTTTGTTCCCACTGGGTTCTCCCTTCCTGGGGACCAGGTGGCCTGCCCTAGCATGTCCACACTCCCGTGCCCTTTCTTCTACATGTCTCAGATTCAGTGCTGAGCCACGGACTTCGTCATGCCCCTCTTGCCGGGAGGTTGTCTGAGGTGGTCGGTGTAGTGCAGAATAAAAATGAAATGAAGACACCGGTGGCTTAGACAAGGTCTTTCCCCAGAAGAATAACTATTTTATTTTAATCTCATACAGATTAGAAACAAGAAATATTTTGTCCGCTTAATTATTCATTCCAGCAACATCTAAAAGTAAACTCAGAACCCAGGGAAAGGACAGAAACTTGTCTGAGGTCGCACAGAGTCTTGTTGCCGAGACTGGCTTTAAATTCAAGGCTTTTATATTCACAGTTAATGGCTTAATTGTAGTAGATTCTGCCAGTGATGATTGAGTAGGGCCAGAGCCTTTGTTAGGTCCCTTCTTAGGGAACTGTGCTGCTTAATCCTTACAGCTGGAACTACTATTATCCCTGTAGAGTAGAAAACTGGAGTTTGGGCGGGGGGGCGGCACCTGTGGCTCAACAGAGTAGGGCGCTGGCCCCATATACGGGAGGTGGTGGGTTCAAACTTGCCCTGGCCAAAAACTGCAAAAAAAAAAAAAAGAAAAAGAAAAAGAAAAAAAGAAAAGAGAAAGAAAAACTGGAGTTTAGGGAAGTTAAATAACTCCCCAACAATACTCAGTGAGGTCATAAGTGGAATCTCGAAGTTTCTAAGTTGAAACTCTGGCTTTCGATTCTTGTTCTACACAGGTCCCCTCCCTGAGGTCACATACTGGAGAAAAGCCAGTTTCCCCTCTTTTAAAGGGTGTGCTGGTCAGGGTCTTCCACATCAAGACATTGAATGAATACCATGCTATGATTCTCTCATTGAAGTTTCATTACCATGTTTTTCCAGACTTTAATGAAAAAACCCTTGGTGTCTAAAGAACGCCAAGTTCTTTTCCTTTCCCATGTCAAAGCCTCAGGACGCTTTTCTTCTAGAGCTCAGAAGCTGGGGTTGGTTGGTGCAGCTGCCCCTACCCGGTTTCTGCAAGTCTGGATGGAAGGAAACAGACAATCATTTACTGTGAAAGCTTTTGAGACAGCTTGAGGGACAGGAAGCTCTTGCAGGGGTGTCCGGCCGGTGTCCAGCCCATAGCCCGGGGGCCACACGAAGATTATGTGAGGACTTTTTTCTTCTCTGTGGCATCCAATATCATGAAAATTATGCTCGGGCTGTTTTTTTTTAAAGTTTTTTTTTTTGCTGATCAGCTTTCATTAGGGTTTGTGTAATGTGTGGCCTGTGACAATTCTTCTTCCACCCAGTGGCAGAGAAGAAAAAAGGTGGGACACTTCTGCAAGGATTCACATTCATCTGGCAACCACAAGAACGCCTGCCCACTATTCTTACAATCCTGGGTCTAGCCCCACAAGGTGTTCTTTGCTGGCTGCTGCTCTGCTGCACCGTGGGGCTGGCAGGGGTGCCCAGCACCTCCAGCCGCGGGTCTGCCCCGGCCTTTCTCCTCTGGGAAGGATTCTCACTGGCCTCCAAGGCCCCACTGACAGCGTTCCCTGGACAACTTTTCCAACCACGTTTACAAGCTGGGCCTACTTCTTAGACGTCTGATTTAAAGAACATGGTGCCTTGGGAGCCGTCAAGTCCCACCTTCCCGAGAACACCCCGGCCTTGTGAAGTCCAAATGTGCAGGCTTTTAGGGAAGAGCTGTTTAGCTAAAGAGGCAGCTTAATAGGCTTGGGATGGAGAGCACACCGGCTCGGGGCCAGGACTGGTTATATAAGAGAAGCTCTGAGAGAGGACACGACATGGTTTTCTACAAATAAATAAGACAGTAAAGCCCCACTCACTAGTGCCACAGCTGGGAAGCGACTATGAGCGATGCATTTCTCATGCTACCAAAGCCAAGCTCTCTGGAAAACAGATGCCGAGGCCCGGGACTGGCAGGAACGCAGAGGCTCAGCGATGGGGGGCACCAGGGATGGTCTGCGTGTAAACACAGCCCGGGCGCACCGAGGCTCCCCTCCATGCTGCATTTCCGGGAGGAAGAAGGCGGACACAAGGCTCCTGCAGCCCACGCTCTAGAGAAATAATTAACCAGTTTTTCTTAACCTCCTGAACTTTTCATTTATTATTGCCATCCATTATGTCTACCTTCTCAAATCGCAGAGTCCTGAAACGGAGCTCTGGGGTCAAGGGTTTATTGTTTAATGGAGATAGAACATTTTGTAAATTGCACGAAGTCACAATGTTTACAGTAGAAGCTTCTGGTGTACTGAATCTTTTCCATTTAACAAACAGTGAGCTTTGACATGTGTTCTTACAGAGCAAGAAATCTGGGGGGAGTGCAGTACTGGCAGGAGCACGCTACCAAATCCTTCCTGTAAACCCAGTGACATCTGCAGTCAAATAAAAACATTCCTTCCACCAAATACCAGGAAATGCTGGAAGTATCACTATTCTTCTAAGGTCATGCTAAAATGAAGTTTTGGCTTTTAGAACACAGAGCAAGGATGAGGAAGGCCAACATTTCTGTCCAATACACATTTGCTGCGGCAAGTCCTTGGGGACGACCTCCTGTTTCAAATACGAACACGTGCGTGGAGACTTTTTCCTAAGGTTTAACCTTCAAGTGAAAAGTGTAAATATTTTAAGAAAATGTACTGATGTTAAAAAATATTCCTGTTGTCTTTGTTTTTACTAGAATTTTCACTTTTAAGTCGAAAGGGATCTGCTTGAAACAAAGCAAACATCCTCAAAAATGTACCCAGCCAAAATAACCAATGTATAAATACTTAGGATTAACAAAAATGTGAATATTCCTTGGTAAAGGGACTTAACCAAGAATTGGAAGTCCTTAGGAAATCAAAGAAAGGAATGTCTTAAACTGAGATTTTTAACCCTTTGTGTTGACTGTCTAATCAATATTTTAAAAGGAAATAAAAAATGTTTGTGTAGCACATGTGTCTGTGTTTCTTTTGGGGACTTTATTACATAAATGACACTTAAAACCTTTTGGACTATAGTTGTAGCCCATGAACACCATTGTTACGAGTATGACTTTCTATGTCTAATTAGCACAGCTATTTTTTTAATTCTTAATCATGGTTTCAGAGCACAGGGTATACTTTTGGTTCTTTTTTTTGAGGTAAAAACACCTACAACACTTTTATTTTATATTTGTAATGGTTCAGGCAGATTTCCTAGAAAAATTCTCCTCTCCAAGAGACCCTAGGCAATACTCACTCATTTTTTTCCTCACTAAGTTTCTCAAAGAATTGCATTGCACTTAATGTTTGCTTCAGAGGAGTCATTTGCCTGCCCCAGCCTTGCAGGGACCCAGCCGGGCCACTCCTGAGTGTCCAGCAGGTGTCACTGTGGGTCCGGGTGGTAACTCAATTGAGTACAGAAAAGAATACTTGATGAGGGGAAATAATAACAATAGAGAGGAAAATACTAAAGAATGTTCTTAGAGGAAGAGAAAAAGTGAATTGAAAATCCCTGCTTCCATAGACCTTTCCTTTAGGATCTCAGAGTTCTTTGCATCATCTTCCCGTAGGCCCAGAATGAGTTCACTTGCATGACGTTGGCTGACGCCGGCTTAATCCCTTAGGATAACATTGCCGGATGCAGTAACTATAGAGATGAGCAACGTGGGGGAGAAGTGGATCCTTGTAGCCTGTTCCTAACTGCTCAGGCCTTGTCTCCAAGCTTTGTGGATGCATTTTATTGAACCACCTTTGTTTAGCCTCAAAAATGTGCAAAGCCTTCCAGCTTTCTGATAGGTCATAGACTCGAGGCCTAGGATAAGATGCTGGTGCTCCCTAACCTCGGTGGTAAAATAAATCCTGCTGTTGCATTACTTGAAGGGGCATGTTGGCCTGAAAAGTTATCTCCCAAAGATCTGGGTTGCTCATTTTCAACAAATCTAGGCCTTTCACAAGTCATATATCTTTCTAAGTGCATGGAATTTCTTAATAAATAAAAATTCAATTGGTAAAATTAGCACATATTTCTTGAACAACTGTCAACTTTAAGAATGAATGACTGTAAAGACTCTCTGCACAGAGAGGAGTTCACAGCTGGACTAATTTGAATAACAAGCTGTAAATTGATTTCTTTCTTGGCTTCATATGTGAAAACAATGGCCATGTTGGTGCAAAGAGAAGGCAGTTTGTTAAGAAAAGATACATGGCTGGACTTCTCCAAATGAGGCTTAACCCGTGTATGACACATCCTGATTTATCAAGTTCTGAAAAAAACAAAGCAGAAAAAGGGTTTATAGGAAAATAGAAATGTGTCTACTTACTGGAGAGCCTTTGTGCCGCTGGAACTCTGTAGCATCCACTGTCTCAGGTCGCCAGCCATTGTCCCAGTGTGGAGTCCTAATACCAGATTGCTGGAGGCTGAACCAAGGAGGATTGAAAACAAAAACAATTTTCTCTCTGTTATGAACACCCTGTGGTTTTTACCTTATTTTAATTTCTTCACCTTTGTTTATACCTACATTAAAGTTCTTAATGATGCAACGTATGCTAGTGCTAATTCTAATAATTAGAAAGTTCAGAAAAAATCGATTAATTTTGCAGGTTCAAAAACATTGAGAAAACTTATTGACAAAGTATGAATATTTGGTTACCATGTAGCTTAGTTGTCCACAAAGATTAATAATTCAGAAGGAGATTGATTTGGTTCCATGGATCATAAGAGGTGACTTGCAACTCTTGGTAAAAGTTCTTTGGAAAACCTATGCATTTATATATATACCCCTTCCCCACTTCCAGGAAGGCCATCTCATTGGTAGATAAGAATGTATCATTAAGGTACATCATTCTCTCTGGTGCTCAGAGATTAAGATCTACTTGTGCTTAGAATTTCTGTCAAAACACGCAGAACTCATTGCAATAAGCGCGACCAGCAAAGCAGCTGATGGATGTGGTGTGGGGAAAAAAGAAAGAAGGAAGAAGAATGTTAAGGCATAAAAATATTCATCCAGGGCAACAGCATCAACAGAATTCTCCTTTCAATTAGATGTGTACGTGTGTGAGGAATGGGATCCTCTGACATTTGGTTTATCCTTTGGAATAATGGCCCCACCATTTCTATAACTTAGTCTGCTAAGGCTGGACAAAGGGGCGTCTATGGTCCCAGCACTCTGGGAGGCCGAGGCAGGAGATCCCTTGAGCTCAAGAGTTCCAGACCAGCCTGAGGAAGCCTGAGACCCTGTCTCTACTAAAAATGGAAAAACTAGCTAAATGTCATGGTGGGCACCTGTAGTCCCAGCTGCTTGGTGAAAGGTGTGGGCGGTGGTGTCCAGAGATGAGACTAGAGATGTTCAGGCCAGGTTTAATGAAAGGGGATGGGGACACGCCTGGGCAGTGCAAAGGTGGCATCTGCCCCCAGGGGGCAGTTAGAGACCCCTTTTATATGGGGGGAGTAGGGGGTGGGCCAATTCCATAGCTCACCCAGAAAGTTAAGGTGTTTGGGGTGAACTTCTGGGGGGGGGTTGCTAACCAGATCCTTTGTGTCTTTGTCCTAAGAGGAGAGAAGGAGAAAGGGAAAGGGTTCATGTGGAGTTGTGTTAGGCCCCCCAACAGTCAGGTGGCTGAGGCAGGAGGATGGCTTGAACTTAGGAGTTTGAGGTTGCTTTGAGCTAGGCACCCTACCCAGGGCAACAGAGTGAGACTGTCTCAAAAAAAAATAATGATCATAATTTCTGCTGAGCCAGTGTGCCCTTGGTCTACTGTGACTACTATTGAGCCCAGCATCACATAAGACGGGTATTTCATGTGGGGAAGTGTGAGTACACGCTTGTGTATTTTCAAACTGAAGTCAGGTTCCTCTCGGACAGGCATGGCATGCTCGGTATCTCATAGCCCTTAAAACTTCTGCCGTGGTGCAAAACATTCCATGGAAGTTCAATGAATCTTTGTCCAGTGAATGAAAATTATAAAGGATACTTTTCTTTGGCGAGCATGGGTATTGCTAGATTACTTTTATGTAGTCCATATAAATAATTCACTTCTTGTGGTTCCATATCCTGATGTGAAAATGATGCATTTACTGTGTTTTCATAGATATTAATGGGGACTATTAAAAACTGGAAATTGTTTCTAGGTTGGTGGTCTTAAGCCTGGCCCTGAATGAAAAAGACTTGAGATAAATTTTAACTGTAAAGAGAATGAAACTCTGTGCATTGCTTTGTTAGCAGCCCAAGAGCATGATCTTTCCCTATTTATTTCACAAAGAATAACAAAAGATGCCATTAAAAAAAATTCAGCATTTAATGTAAAAAAGAAAAGAGAATCATGTATAAAAGGGTAGAAGCCTGCAGCGTGTGGCTAGAACATTTTCCTTCCTTAACATCAAATACTCTGTTTAAAAAGTATAGCTTTAAAGTGTAACTATAAATACGATGATTTAATTGAAAAATTTAAAGAAGTATTATATTTATGCTTTATCAAGAACCAAATGCTATTATGTTTCTGTTGGGAAAACCTTTTTAGAAGTTATTTAATTGCTTCTTGGCCTTTTGGCTAAGATCAAGTGTAGAAGTTATTCAAAGAATTATAGAATAAAGCAAATCAGATCATTACCTTTTTGGGGGAAGGGGCAATGTGTGGAGAATGTGCAGAAAAGACTAATGTCTGTATATAATGATTTCATTGTCATGTTTCTCCTCTCTTTGTTATCCAGGGTAAGCTCTAAGGACATGTCGTGAATTCCTGAGCCACAATAAATCTGTGAATGTCAGACACTGTGTGTGGGTAAAGTGGATAATTTTGTGACCTTTTGTTAAGGTTTCACCAGAGCAAAGGCAGTGGCTCAACGTAATGCTTCCTCCTACAAACCCTGGCGGGGAGCCAGAGCGTACCCTCTGGCAGATCTCCAGTCCGGAGGCTTCCCTGCAGAGAGAAGTTTCAGGACTCTGCCTGGTAGATGCTTTTTAGAAAGCTTTCTGGAAAGACCTTTCCCATGAGTGACCTGCTGAAGGAGATGTGAGGAGCACATTAATCACGGATTTCTTCAGAAGGAACTTGGACCTGTCTTGCTCTGATCCGACAGGTCCATCTTCCTGCTCAGGGGAAGCCTCACGAAGTCACAAAATGCTCCAGACAACTTAGACACGGAAACTCAGGTTATGGTGAACATAAAATGTTCTGATCTTTGGAGGTGAGGTTTGCCTACTGTTGGCTTTACTTCTGAAGAACGAAATTGACAACAAGGAAAATAATGTGAGTAAATTTGTTGTTATTCTTGTTTTCCTATGTTTCTCCCAAATCTCAAATGATTTCTATCGCTGATGATAATTAAACTCATTTCCACTTTAAGTCATCCTGAAACAGAGCTAGCTTAGACAAGGAACGCACAGTTAATTTCATACTGATCCATCTTAGGACGGACATACATTTCCTTTTTACCTTTATTTTTTCACCTCCCCTACATCAACACTGTTCGAGAGAGTCAGAGGGTTAGTCATTAGCTGGGCGGGGGACTTTCTGAGTAGTTTCCCCCTCTCAGCTCTCAACACAAAAGGGAAAAACGTGAAGAACCTCTCAGGGATGCTTAGGTAATATTTAAGCCTTTTGGTGGGTTTAGAACATACGCTTTGTTGTTACAAACCAGTACAATTGCTGAGATGATTTCTCTATGTCCTTTGAATAATCTTCTAGTTTTTGAAAATGGCAGAACCAAATAAAAAATACCAAGACACACAGATGAATTATTGGCCTAGGATAGACCGAATTCTGCAGAGAATACAATAAAATAAAGAGTTGCAGTAAAGAACACCAGAGCGTTTTTCTCCTGGGACTCAGGTGCCTGGTTCTTGAGACTTGCTAGGACGTTCCCAGGAGCTGACCACGAACCTGCGTTCCCCTGTGTTCTCACAGCGCTCCACACATTTGCTCTGTCCTGCAGCTAATTCACGCCGTGCTCGTCCATTGTTCCATGTCATCCTCTCAGCTTTGGACCTGTTTGTGAATTTATCTGAGCCCAGATCGTCCTTCGAGGTGCAGATGAAAGGCACCGCTTCCCCCAAACCACTGCACCAGCTCAGGGTCCTTGCCTGGGACAGCACCGCAGCTCTGCTTTCCCTGCTGCCCCGTCTCGGTCCCTTCCCACCTCTTCCTTCCACAGTGGTCACCCTCACCAGGACTTTCCAGTAACCTCCTGCTTGCCAGTTGCCACCCCAGCGGCCACTTCCACAGGCGGTTACTGCCCCTCCCAACGTGGACTGCTGTTCCACCAAATTCGGCCCTGCTGCGCTCCTGCCAGCCAGGCAAGATGTAACCATCCCCCAGACTCAGATGGGGCCTGCCAGGTTTTTTTAAGTTAGGGAGGCATGAAATGGGCATCCAAGTGGGAATCAGGAACTCGGACCAGGTGCAGACAGAGAGAGGACCAGGTGTCTTCAGTCATAAAGGAGCATCATTGGGATCAAGTAGGTGAGACAGGTGAGAACTAGGAGGTGGGGAGCCAGACGGTTACCAACGACACGGAAAAGAAAGTATGACAACAGTGCTGGTAAGTGGTGTGGGTTTATGGACAGGAGGGGCTTCGCTGATGGGAAAATGATATGTAAGGTGGTTGTACCTCTTTGTCATGTGGGGATAGAGCTTGTGATATCAACTGAGGTCGATTCACAGAGAGAAGAAAAGATTGGCAAGAGGAACAATGGCCTGTGGGGTGGAGATGTAAACCCAGGAGCCCCTTGTGGTCACTCGCTTGGAAGCCAGCAAGGGTTTCCCGTTCAGAGAATCTGAAGGTAAGAGGGGCTGTGACCGGACCTGCAGGTCTCAGGCTGAATCATGGAACTTGCCAGCCGTTGGCCACAAAAATGATAATTTCATGTCGTTCCATCTACTAATTTTAATTAACTTATTGCCTGTCTTCCCCTACTAGAATTTAAATATTATTTTGTTCAGTGCTGTATCAACTTTGTCCCTAAATATTTAGGGGGCCGTAATTCACTATCACATTCAGGCTCCTTCAGTCATAAGGAACAGAATCTCAATCTATGGTAGTTAAGCAGAGAAGAGAATTTGTTGGCTCAAGCAGTTGGAAATTCCAAAGGTATCTGGTTTCAGGTACAGCAGGATCCAGGGACCAGGATAACATCTTGGTGATCTCTTGCCATGGTCCCACCGATTCCTTCTGTGCTGGCATTTCCCCCAGAAGGTTCCCTTAGGAGGGGGAGTCCTGATATTTCTAGGCTTATAGCATTAGCTTAGCAAACCCCAGAGAGAACAAAAGTGCCCATTTCCTAAAAGTTCAAATCAAAACTGGTAACCTTGACTTGCACAGAATCAACTTGGGCAATGTCTGAGGAGCGAGGCAGGAGTCTGGGTCAGCCTCCTTCTGCTGGACGTGGAGGGGCTCCCTGCAGGAGGGGGTTGATGCTGTTACCAAAATAATATTAATAATTATAATAAGAGCTGACACTTGGTGGAATACTTCCCTCCCAGGCACTCTTCTAAAGGGAATCTTCTTGAAGGCCTTCTCGGGGAACCCCTACTGTTATCTCTATTTCATACACGAGCAAACTAAGGTCCAGAGAGGTGAAGTTACTCGCTCAAATTCGCATCCTGGGGAAGATGGAGCCAGAATGAAAACATAAACTTACTCCCTTAACCACTACATACTGCCACATGAAAAGAAGTTTAGGGGTCAAGGAGAACGTGGATGTCCACTCTGCTGGCTTGTTCACATACAGAGTCCATGTCTGATAGAACAATTCATGATGACAAAGGGAGACTTACTAGTTCACCTGTTGTTAGAGCATCACCCAGAAGTTGTTTTCTGGCTGTTCAGAAAGCAATTCCCACAGCCATACTCCCTTTTTATTTTGGTTTCCACCCATATCCACATCTTTCTCTTCCCATGACTTCCACCAAGTCTATTTGATTCCATGCAGAAACAATCTTTAAAGCACCTTCAATATATTCCAAGAATGCTCTGCGGTTCTTTATAAATATTATTAACTCTCTGGGTTATTATATTTAGTTCCCCCAGCTTTGACATCCCAGCAGGGTTGGGATATATTTGAGACACCGGCTAAACCTGATTCCTTTGGTGCTGGAGTTGACTGCCTGACAAATGCCATGCACCCCTTCTCTCCCTCCAGTTCCTTAGCCATCTTTTTGAGAGTAACTTACCAAAGGTACTTTTAATGGGTGAGAGTGGGTAGAGGGTCAGGCCTGTTATTTTCCTGAGTCCCAAGGCTCATTGCTTGGTAGAAGGGAGCTTCAGGGCACCAGAGAAAACACAGGCCTCAAACTCAGCCCCTTTGCTGAGTTTGGGGCTTTTTTTTTTTTTCTAACAAAGCAGTCAATTCCCTATATTTTTAAAATTTTATGTACACATATGAATGATCTGTATAATGTACATTCAATATAGAAACCTTTATATATTTGATAATGTATAGAACATTTCACAATTATACTAATCTGTTACATAACATCTTGACATCCATTTTTAATTTTTTTTTGCACAAACTCCTTTTCATTCAATTTGGTAAAGCCAGTTATATATACTAGTGTGTACTGTGAGTTCTCAAAAAATTAATGATTGAGGATGCTAGTGAAAGGGTATAGGGACAAAACCTAATAGTGTCTGATGGCGGAAAGATGATGGCCTGGTAAACTTGATGTGGGAGAGGGAAATACCTTGATCTGGGAAGAAGTGACTTAGCCCAATTTCTGTGGACTGTAGCTTAACCCACAGTCACACTAATTAAAAAAAAATTACAAAAACTAGAAAGAAAGTTTGGGGCTTATCTTTGGGGTAGAAGTTCTGATCAGCTTTGTTTCCTGCACCATGAGAGTGGAATTTGATGAAGGATTTAGGTGAGGATTCTTCCCCGTGAGCCTTGCACTTGGCTGATGGCCACACTCAGCGCTGTGGGACTGGTGGCTATAATTTCCGCCCTTCTGCACACTTGCTCCTGTCTCCTTTCTGCAGAGCGGGGTTCCCTGGACCTGTGTAGTGCCTGTTTTCTCATGATGTTGGCTCTGGCTTGCCCTGGCGCTGCCTCTGGGTCTGGCTTTCAGGACCCACCAGCGGACGGGCTTGCCATGTCTAAGTGGCTCCATGTCAGTTGGTTCAAAGGCACTGAGACGTTCTCAGATTACAGGTGAGTTCAATGTTGTATCAATGAACTTCTTTTATCTTAGGTAGGTGGCCAGAGGGCAGGATCAGGTGGTGCTAATGCAAACCCAGGACTGTTTCTTCCTAAGAGTGATTTCGGGAAGCACACAGGTGTGCAGGAGTGGGGGCGTGAGCGTGGGGAGCATGGAGACGATAAGTCTGTCTGCTGAGTTCTCCAAAATGATTACTTGTTAGACAACAGAGAAATCTTTTCGCTGGCATAGCCACAGAGAAAATTCACCAGAGCTGGTTTTCTTGTTGATGATCTGTAAATCACACTCAGTCCTGAAACTGATCCCTGAATTCTCATACACTATGGTCATAGGGTTTTTTACAATTTAAGGCAGTTTGTTTTCTGCTTCTTCGAAAACAGTCCCTGGGTGTGCTAACAGGTGGCTCCTGCTGATCAGAACACTGGGTCCCTCTCAATTCCTACTCAAGCCGCAAAAGAGGTTTTCCTGCGTTTAGTCATTGTACATAACTTTACAATATGGAAAAAAATGTCACATAATAATAATTTTATAGTAATCATCAAGTCAAAAGGTCTGTCATTAAAGGAATGGAGATTGGCAAAAGTTAGAAAAATCACATGGTATCCAGCGCTGGTGAGAGTGCCAGGATCTGTGCCGCGTGTTGGCAGACGGTGGGTGGCGGGTGTTCTGGGGAGCAAGGTGTGAGTCTGCGTTGAAAATAGGCATGTGGATGTGGAATAAAGTAAGCACCCTGGGCCTTCGCCATGACCCGGCAGTCTCACTCTCAGAGTCAGAGACAGGAGAAGTTCTTGCATTGCCTAAAGCAGGTGTATATGCCGATGTCCAGAGCAGTATCACTCACGATGGCTGGGAACTGGGCTGGTGGTGACGAGGTGTCCCTCGCTGGATGTAGCAGATGATAAAGTGTCATGGTGCCTGCTACATCATCACTGGCTGTAGTTTCAAATAATAAACTAGATTCGCACACTGAATAAGAGTATTGAGTGAAAAAGTAACGGCAGGAGAGCTCAGCGCAGTATCCTCCACACGGACTGGAAGCACATGCTGCTCAAAACAGGACACTAAATCCTCTGAGGACCGTGGATGTCCAGGGACGGAGAGTAACACGGCAGAGGGGCTGTCTGTGGATGGCAGTGAGAGTAAGGACGAAGGGTGACAAAGAGGGAAAAAATTCAAGTAAAATGTCAAGAAAAGGGGCTTTGCATAACTGATGTTACAGACGGAGTCATCCGACGCTTCTCAGCGTTCCACACCGAGGGCCACAGAGCAGCAGAGGGAGAAGCCTCTGCGGGCTGCGGTGGGGTGGCCGCTCACAGCCCGACCAGGCACCTGCAGGGCCCTACCCCAGTCCCTTCTCCTCCACTGCGGGCCGTGCCAGGGAGCCCCGCTGGTCGCCTGGTCCTTGGAACTGTCTGAGACAGAGGGGCGATGGAGGCCGCTGAGAAGGCTGCTGCCCCTGAGCTGGGCAGGGAGGTGGGGCCTCCAGACCAGGCCAGAGGGAGTGGCCCAGCCCCATCCCAGACGCTGCCGGTCTCATCAAGTGACCGCCTCGTGGAAGCTTGTCTCGCCTGTTGGTCTGTGACCCTCTCTCTCTGAAGGGAGCCCCGGGGGGAGACAGCTCAGAAGGCACCGTCCCCCTTTCCACTTGACCTGAAAGGAAACAACCCCGCTGGCCATGGCTGTGCCAGGTGAACCCCAGACCTTGCCCAGAGGCCTTCCTGCCTGGGGACCCTCGCAAACAGGCTTGCTCCAATCTTGTGCCAGAGTTCCTCCTTGGATTTCTAAGGAGATGTAATATGGAGAGATACCAGTCAAAACCGGCGTGGGCAGAGATGCCATTCGCTGGCTGTTTAGTGATTCCTATGGGTGATTAATTGTCCAGGAAGAGCTGCAAAATAGGAAGTGAGGTAGAATTAGCCTTCATATGGGAACCGCATGAAAGGAAGCACCTCAGCCTACAAAAAGCAAGGATGCTTTCCAACGAAGAGCTCTTTTCATCATATAGTTTATTATTAGGAAAATACTGGAATTTCCCATCCTCCTCATTTCCCCCGAATGTTTCCACTTTCTCCCTAGGACTTTAACAGCTCTTGCTTAAGGAGATGTCAGGATTTCTTTTACAAGCCAAAGCTTTAGGGCTGAATAAGGTCAATGTTGGTGTGATCACCCCCTTTTCTGAAAGCTGCAGCTCCTCGCAGTGAAGGGTTTCTCCAGACGGTGGAGGAATTACACTCAAACAGGAAAAAGCAATGTTTGAACCTCAGCACTAAATTGTGCATCTGTGTCTGCCTGGTGAAGGAAGGCCCTCGTTAATTTTTCAGAATGTTCAAGTGCATTTTCTGCGGAATGACAGTGGTGTCGCTGTGGTCGTGGTGGGGGTCTGTGGGCAGGTGGGCTGCTCCTTCCCCAAGGAAGACCCACATCTCTACTGGGGATTACTGCAAAGGACCAGATGTTTCCCTTTAGCCCCCTATTGGTTCTAATCTCCCTCAATCTTTGATCAGAGCCCCACTTGAAAGTAACCCTTCATTTAGCTCCTCCTGGGTGGTCCTCAGTGGAGATTTAGTTAATTCTAACATCTTTACAGCCTTTCCCCATGTGCTGCCATGGTAAAATTCTACCTTTCTAATTGCTGAGAGGAAAATTGTTAATCCTTTTGATTCAGGGAGCAGTGTAATAGCCTTAAAATTGGCAATTTAATTGAAAAACTCAGAAATTATTGCTGACTCTTCGGAGGAGTTTTTCAATAGCCTTTCATTCCCAATTCTTTCCTTTTTCAAAATGAAATAAAATGAAATTTGTTATTTAAAGGGTCCTTTCAAAGACTGTCTCCTTGTTATCTATTTCAGGATTCCGTCTGGGTTTCAGGCAGGGTCCCGGGTATTTTATTGACTGTTACGGATCAGCTTGGTGGGTTATTATAGAAAATTCTCACTGAAATACAGAAGGGACATGTAACACCAACTGACGGGAAATAGACATTGTTCCCTCCCTCTGTCCCCATTATGTAAGAATAAACAGCCCAAATTGCTACTCTTCGATTCCAAGGCTCGTCTAGGCTCTGTATGTCAAGTTACAGTGTGAGCTTAGAAGATCGAGTTATTCCGAGTTACGACTGGTGTGTATTAGGATTCTCTCAACTTCATTATCAAAAGCTAACCAAACAGGCCAGTTTTTTTTTTTTTTTTTTGAAAGAGAACTCCATTTTTGCTTTGGGTTCATCAAAGCAAATTCCTTTAAAAAAATTCTGGAAATAGAAAGGTTTCTGGGTTCTTGGCATATTCCATTGATCTTACTTATGAATAGAGAAAAGGTCAAGGATTTTGCTTATTTGTTTTCCATAGGCACTCTAAATTTTCAAAGATTTGGAGACTTTTAAGGGACTTTTAAAAGACACTTAATTTGTTACAGATGCATTAACATATTGAATTTATGTGAAAGAGTGAAGGCCGGGCAAAGGATATTAGATTCATTATTTATTAGTAGAGCTAGTCAAAACTTCCCTGTTTTAACCAAGTGGTGGTTTGGCCCCTTTTCAAGAAGCCATCTCTTAATATTGTTGTCCCCAGCAATTAGTGTACCCTGGGCAGGAGAGTGTGCCTGCCTCTGCTGTACTTGACTCTGTCCGACCGGACCATGTGGGTCTATCACTGCTCTCTCCAGACTGGACGTGACACTTCTGGGTGTTTGTCTCAAACTACGCACTACTCCTGCTTTCACCCCCAAATGAAACTCATTAGTGAGCCTAGAATTGTGTGGGGTCTGAGCTCGGATGCCCGTATAGCCGGGTTTCCTATCCTTCCCCAGGGCTCTTTCCCCCTGGCACACCGGCCTTCTTCTGCTGTTTCTGACTCCACACTCCCTCCTCTCCTGTGGAAAGCCTTGCTTCCTGCTTGTGTCAGATAAGCCATGAGGAGCTCTCATCCTACCACGTTCTTCACATCCCAGTTTCAATTTTACATTTATTGGTGTTTTATTTGATTGTCTTTTTACCCTGCCATTTTGAGAACCCTGTGAGATAGGGTTGAGTCTCCTTCATATGTCTCCAGTCCTTAAGAACTTGCCTGGTGAACACTTGAGTGGAAGAATGAGTGAACACACGAATGAATGAACGGATGTACAACTTTGAGGTGCCCTTGGCCTGTTCCCAGCACTGTCTGTATCAGGGCAGTGTTGTGATCAGGAGCATCTTCCTCTCTCCTCTTGGATTATCCAACTGCTAGAGGTCATGCTGGGCTCTCGTTTAGAGGAAAGGCTGGACTGCAGAGGAAAGGCTGGACTCTCTGTGTCTCCTGTGGCTTCTCAGTGTGGTCTTGGAGGGAGCTCAGAGTCAGAGCCGGATCTGTGGGTGGAGGGCAGAGGGCACAATAATCGTGCCCTTGTCTTCCACGCAGCTGAGATGCACTGAGACTCAAAAATTGGAGAAGCTGCAGAGCTGGCCCCAACAGGCTAAGGCGGCCTGACCCATCAGAATCTCAGGGTCCAGAGCCTCTGAAGCCTTGGATTCCTCTGCGCCTGTAGAGGCCACTTGCAGGCTCAAGCCGTGGAGGGACAGCATCATGCCCATGCTGGAACCCAGGTCTGGTTGTGTCGCGTGGCGTTAGTGCTGCGGATTGCTGAGTCCACGCAGTGTGTTCCCAACGAGGCAAAATGGAAAAGTAAAGTTCACCGTGGTGAGTCCCAATTACCTGTCCTTTCCTTATGTCCCCAAGTTTATTCTGAAGCAGCTTCTGCCCCATTATATGCTTTTAGAGTTACTCCACAGCTTTGAGGCCCTCAGTGTGGCCTTTGGGGACCCAAAGGACAGCAGTTGACAGTGCTCACAAGTGCCTCTCATTTAGATAATGGTCCATCCCTGGAGTTTCCTATCAGGCTAATGCTGGGCAAATCCAAAGTGTTGCGTTCAAATTGGCCTTACCTCTAGAAATAGATGCTAGAATCCGGTATTAAAACTACTAGTATAAACTTTTCCCACTTATTCTTGCTATTGTTTGCCATGTCCTTATGAATTAAAAAAAAACCCACCTGTGTTCTTGGATGATTTAACTTAAGAATCTAATTTCACTATGTCTTCCACCCATGTTTGTCTGTGTAGAATTTTTATTGCTGTATTGAATGAGATACACTTTACCTTTTTTATTAAGCAAGGTTCATACTGTTGCTAGAGACTACCAAGGGGGAAGACATATCATTTTATTAAGCTATTTTTTCTCTACTCTATCCATTGCCTGCCAAACTGAGAAACAAAAATTGGAAAATCTCACATTTTCCAAATGAGTCCCTGTGGTAAACAGAACCTTAGCCCCTTTTAAAAACCACGCTGCATATGATAGTGCTTTTAAAAGCATTCAAACAGAGGTAATAATGTGTCTCAAAGAGTGGAACTATTGATTTATAAATTTAGGTGTGAATAAAATCTAAAGATAAATAGTATCATTAAAAAGTGAAATAATATTATTTTGATTCATACTTGACAATTTTTCGAAAGAATGTTAAGCTCTTACATAAATATATGTCTCCCCAGCTGTTCAAATAGTATGATTAATTCAATGGATTCTGTCTGAAAACCACCTCCAACTCTTGTTCTCAAATTGCAAGTTGGTCCAATGTAAAGGAAAATGGGAATGCATTCCTTTAGTATCTACTGCTTTTGAGGTAAAGAATTAATATACTGTTGAAATTCCAAAGTATTCCTTAGATGTCTGTATGTAAGTGTATGTGGGGTGTGTTTCTGTGTGGTTTTGTGTGTGCCCATATATGTGTGTGTATAATCTTTAATGGCAGGAAATTTCATTTTCCACTCTTTGGCAATCTCATCTATCTAGAATAAGGCCAAGAACCTGTTAAAAGTCAACAAAAAAGACTTCTTAGAAGCCCAGACAGAGGTGGTCAAAGTCTACTCACTACAGTCCATGCATTTAAATATAAAAGGAAAAAAGACCCAAAGATCTTCAGTTACAATATTACTCTTTTATTTTACTGCAAGTTGACTTGTCTGGAGGGTACAAAGTATGATGGAGTTTCTGAGGCAAATTGCAGTGGTTGATTGGCACTGGGAAGTGGGAATCAAAGAAAGTTACCAAGTAGGAAAGCCATGTTATTAGGAAAATGAGTCTGAAGTGTGTGGAATTTGTTGCAGAGGCTGGAATCAGAGGCAGTTGTCAGACTACTGCGTGAGCCCAGGCCCTCTGGCATCAGTCCAGACGCACAGTGAGCAGGTTCCCAATGGGAGTGGGAGAGGAAAGTCAAGTCTTAAGAGATACAGAAGAAGTAGGATAATAAGGACTTGGGAAGTATTTTGGCTGGGAGATAGAGAAGGGAGAAAAACCAAAGACATCTTGAAAACTGTGAGGGTGCGATAAGTAAAATCATACTGCTTCTGGCAGACTTAGGAAACATGGGGGGAGGACCAGGTGTGGTGGGGTGGAGGAAGACGGTAGATTCAAGTCTTCATCCTAAAGGGCATGTAGGGTCCAGGAGACCTCAAACGGGGTAGATGTGCAGAGTTGGACTGTGTCTGGAACCGGCTGTGAAAACACAAGCCAGAAAGTATGAGGCGCTGTCCGTCACAACTCTTCCATGAATCCTTAATACATGAAAAATGTGTAGTACTTGTATATGGCACTATTTGGAATTCATTTGAAAACTCATTTTTAATTACCTAAAAAAGTAATTATAATCATAAAACTTCAAACCATAGTTAAGCATGAAAACTCAAAGAGGAGGGGCAGTAAGTTAAGTAAATAACTTGGTTTTGCTTAAAAATAATGCTTGTAGAAAACGAGAATCAATGTGAAAGACACTTGAAGAGGAAAAGGAGAAAGCATCAAAACTACAAGAAGGAGAAAAAAAGAACGAAAATGAACAAATCTATCCCCAGCAACAATAAAGCACAATAAAACCTGCAGCAATCTGGGCTTCCCTAGGACCGAAGCTGTCTTTCTCGCTTGACTGAGATCTGGGGTTCTCACCCCATAACATCCTGGTACATAACTAATGTTAAAGTAACATCAAGAAAAAGGTTAAATGGTTTTCTCTGTAATCCTTTTGGAAGACAGAAAAATCTAGATTCTATAGTGCTCTAAACCAAAGTCTTTTGTGCAGTGAATGGAGCTGCAACAGAATCAGTGAAGTCAACAAGACCATGAATTGCTCCAGGATGTTGGGTTTCTTACATTTGTGACAATCAAGGTGGCCTTTCTTTTCAGGCAAGCAGAAACTGGGCCTAGATTGAAATTACGCTAGTGGGGACTGCTCTGGAATGGGTGTGGTTCTTCTGCACTTTGAGGGCTAATTAAAGGGAAATTAGAAGCAAAGTCTGATTTGAGGGCTGGGCTGGAACTCCAGAAACTAGGAGTTCTGAAGTGTCTAGTTCAAAGGTCATGGATGAAAAAAGCAAAAACCAGATTTACAGCAAAAGATCACATCAGAGAGCTGCAGGCAAGGTGGGGTGATGGGTTTGAGAGCAGAGACCAGAAAGATCCCAGAAGCAACGGCCCCGTTACAGGATTTATCTAGGATCACCACAGTCAAATATAAAGGCGAGGGAGTAAGGCAGAGCTCAGCTCTCTCTGCAAAGAAATGGGAGTTCACCCAACAAATACAAATGAAAGAATCCAAATAGTTTACAAAGAATCTGGAGAGGGCAGTGCCTGTGGCTCAGTGGGTAGGGCGCCGGCCCCATATACTGAGGGTGGCAGGTTCAAACCCAACCCTGGCCAAACTGCAACAAAAAAATAGCTGGGCATTTTGGCGGGCACCTATAGTCCCAGCTACCTGGGAGGCTGAGGCAAGAGAATCGCCTAAGCCCAGGAGTTGGAGGTTGCAGTGAGCTGTGAAGCCACAGTACTCTACAGAGGGCGACAAAGTGAGACTCTGTCTCAAAAAACCCCCAAAACACAAAAAACAAACAAACAAAAGAATCTGGAGAAACATTTGGAAAGACAAGAAGCAGGATGAATAAATATGTGTACATATCATATAAATGCTATCCATATATTAGATGTATACATATATTTATTATATATATTAGGATAGAAAATAGAATATGAGGAGTTGCCACTGTCCATTATTTACCTCTGCTAATGAAATGGAAAGGAGAAAAGAGCTTAACTTTTAAAAAACAGCTTCCTTGAAGCATAATTGATATAAAAAGAACTGTACATCTTTAATGTGGACAATCTGATGAGTTTGGACATAGGCAAGCACCATGACGCCAACATCTCGTTCAAGGATACGGACACGTCCACCACCTCCCAAAGTTTGCCCATGTCCCTTTGTTTAGTTTTGTTTGGTGAGAATACTTGACTTGAGATGCACACTCTTAACAGATTTTGATGTGTTCAACACCATATGGTTAACTACAGGCAGGATGTCTTGCGGCCCCTCTAGAATGTTTGTCCACCATAACTGAAATGTTATGCCCGAGGAGAGCAACCCCTGGTCCCTGGCAGCCACTACTGTATTCTTTGCTTCTGTGAGTTGACTATTACAGATACCTCATAAACTGACAAAATAAACCAGGTTCAAAAATATGCAAAGAACTTGAATAAACATTTCTTCAGAGGAGACCTACAATTGGCCAGCAGTTATATGAAGGGGGGCTCAACATCCTTCATTATTAGGAAAATGAAATGCAAGTTCAAAATTACAATGAGGGATTATCGCACACCTATTAGGATGGCTTTTATCAAAAACCAAAGACAACAAGTATTGGTGAGGATGTGGAGAAATTAGAACCTCGTGCACTGTTGGTGGAGGTGTAAAGTGATGCAGCAGCCATGGAAAAGTATGGAGGTTCCTCAAAAATTTAGGCATAGAAATACTATATGATCTAGAAATTCCATGTCTGGGTAAATATTTGAAAGAATTGAAATCAGGATACCCCTCCAAACTCTAAGTTTAGAGTCATTCATTCTTTTTTCCTTTTCTTTCTTTTTTTTCCAGTGGAGTCAGACAAGATAAGCTTTATTGTTTTAGTGATGAATTGTGAGAACACATGTGAAATATTGTCTATTGGGGAAGCTTAGAAACTTAGTGTCCAGGATTTTTACTGTTTTTGTTTTTTAAATTAAATCATAGCTGTGTCTACATTAATGCAATCATGGGGTACAATGTGCTGGTTTTATACAATTTGAAATATTTTCATCAAACTGGTTAACATAGCCTTCACTGCATTTTCTTAATTATTGTGTTAAGGCATTTATATTCTACACTTAGTAAATTTCACATGTACCCTTGTAAAATGCACCATAGGTGTGGTCACACCGATTACCCTCCCTGCCCCATCCTCCCATCCTCCCCTACCCTCCCTCTTCCCTTTACCCTTCTTATTGGGCTCTTTTTTTTTTAAAAATTAAATCATAGCTGTGTACATTAATGCAATCATGGTGTACAATGTGCTGGTTTTAAATACAATTTGAAATATTTTCATCAAACTGGTTAATATAGCCTTCACAGCATTTTCTTAGTTATTGTGTTAAGACATTTATATTCTATACTTAGTAAATTTTACATGTACCCTTGTAAGATGCACCGTAGGTGTGGTCCCACTAATTACTCAACTTCCACCCATCGTTCCCCCTCCCCACCCCTCCCTCTTCCCTTTCCCCTTCTTCTTGGGCTATAATTGGGTTATAGCTTTCATAAGAAAGCTATAAAGTGGTTTCATAGTAGGGCTGAGTACATTGGATACTTTTCCTTCCATTCTTGAGATACTTTGCTAAGAAGAATATGTTCCAGCTTCATCCATGCAAACATGTAAGAGGTAAAGTCTCCATCTTTCTTTAAGGCTGCATAATATTCCATGGTGTACATATACCACAATTTATTAATCCATTCGTGGGTCAATAGGCATTTGGGCTTCTTCCATGACTTAGCAATTATGAATTGGGCTGCAATAAGCATTCTGGTACATATATCTTTGTTATAATGTGATGTTTGGTCTTCTGGACATATACCTAGTAGAGGAATTGTAGGATGGAATGGGAGGTCTATTTTTAGATCTCTAAGTGTTCTCCAAACATCTTTCCAAAAGGAACGTATTAGTGTGCATTCCCACCAGCAGTGTAGAAGTGTTCCCTTTTCTCCACATCCACAACAACATCTCTGGTTTTGGGATTTTGTGATGTGGGCTAATCTCACTGGAGTTAGATGATATCTCAAAGTAGTTTTTATTTGCATGTCTTTGATGATTAAGGATGATCATTTTTAAAAAATCCTTCTAGTATGTTTTTCAAGGGGTATAGGTAGCAGGTTCATGCACAAAACACATGGTGTTGATTTTTTTTAGCATTTTCACAGAAAGATCAAGAATAATTTAGTAATCTGCAATCCTACTTCCTAGGTAGAAATGTATACATATATTCATACCTGATATTGAATACTCTCCAAGATACATTGCTAAGGTTTAGCATGCTTCCATTTGTGTGATTTCTAGAAAAATAAACAACTGTCAGTTGGCGTGAAGGAAGAAAAAATTAGTCTTTTGCTTCTTGAAATAATATGTTCATATGTTACTTCCATAATTACAAGTATTTTAGTAAGAAGCCTTAATGTGTGTGTACACACAAAAAGGCATACAAACCTTTTGATCCAGCAATACAACAATTTGGAATTAAACTTATGGATAATAATCTTATTATTATCTTATTAATAATTATGCATACATGCAAAGGCCTGGGCCTAAGGTACTCTTTTTGCATTGTTAAAAATTGTGAAGAGCTGGAGCAATCTAAGTGATCAACCACAGAAGATGGGTTAAAGGAATTGATGTTCATTATTTAAAATCATGTAAAAGAATATTAATGATATATTGATAAAGGGTGGACCTTGAAACAGTGTGTGCATTGTATAGATACCAAAACATGACTAGTGGTGGGAAAAATGGGTGCTCTTTATTTTCTCCTTTATTAAGACAAAAATATCTATTTCCTAAGTGCTCTCCAAAGAATAGGTATTGCAGCTTTCAAAAGAAAGCAATGTAAGTCATTTTAAGAAAATAAAAGTAAGAGTTAAGAAGATATACCTCCTAAGGGTAAATGAGTCTCCCTATAACATTATTAGAATATCTGATTCTACATTATTTAGCCCAATTCTATTTCATAATTTAGTAATGCTAGTACTGCTTTGCTTATATGCAATAGAATTCCTCCACATCTAATGCATTCATGAGATGCTTTCTATTTAATAGTCAATTCCTTTAATAGAAATATTTTGGAGATTATATGGCAAAATATTGAGGGGATGGTATATTTCTGTTAAGCCTATGTTTGTATACCTACATGATGTTAAATAATCAATGCAATTTGATATGATTTGTCTATATTCTGTTGGTACTAGTATGGCATTTTATAAATAGATGTTATTTATTTTTGTAAAGCAGACTATGAAGCACTGTTAGTTACTTTGTGAAAATCCCAGATGCCAGGAGGCAAAACCCTAATAGCATGGTTGTAAAAACTGCACATTATTATTTTCCGAGTCACCCTGACCAGAGAGTGGTTCACATGCTTGAATTTATCTTTTCTTCACATGATTGAACCATACCATTTTAAGGCACCCATCTGCCCGACCAGACACCCCCTGATAACCAGACATTTTGTAGAGCACCTAAGTATTAGAAAGTTTTTGTAGTAGAACTGAATAAAACTTATTCTCTCAAATGCCAATATTTTAAAGTAGATACACCTTTGCTTCCACCTTAGCTCTTCCCTGTAATGTGTTTCATTTATACAAATTGAAGCTCAGAGGATCCTCTGGCATTTCCTGCCCCCATCTACACGCTTTATGAGCAGCCATACATGTCACTTGATCATCAGATTTAAAGGCAGCACAGTTTTATAATCCTATTTAAATACCCCACCTGCATGTTTATTTATTGAAAACCTAGTTGACCCCTCAAAACTTGGCATATAACAAAAGGATTTTAAAAATAACTCGTCAGATACTGTCACTTCTATATTATGAAGCATATGCTTACATGTATTTATATTTACACATACAGGCAACAGGTACTCCACGTATAGAATTAGGAAGTGAGTACAGAGGGAAATAAAAGCTCGCTTTCATGAATAGCATTCAGCTGAGATTGCCCATATATGCCTTCCTTATCTACTTAGTGTTGGGTTCATATTCTGATAGGGTGTAAATTTGACTTTTAGGAATTTGGCTACTGTTTCCATCTAAAAATATCCTCAATTAGCAACTTCAAATGCAGACAGTGTTGTTAGGCATCTTTGGGAAGCTGTTGTTTCCTGCATTTAATCATCGTTTCCTCCTGGCATGTAATACCCATCCTGGTGTGTGGAACTTGCGCATGACTCCTTGGTTACCCTCAGCAGTGCAGAGCTGAACTTGACAGTTTCCATATGGGGCCTCACGCTTGGGGAGAGTGTGGGAAAGAGGATCGCTAAGAGTGCCCTTCCCTTCCTCCAAATCGAGATGGGAAGTGGTGCTGGCAGCTGTCTAACTGTGTGACATCCGAGCAGGTGTGTTAAAACTTCATCTTCACACTGTCAAATGCCAGGTGGTGGCTCTCGTTTGTTGGCTTGTTTATCATTTATGTTGAAAATAAACCCAGCAGAAGCCGGGTCCTGTCAGTTCACCTGGGGTAAGACAGAAACTGAAATTACCATTCAGATGTCCATCTAAATGAGCTATGTGGATATTTGCATTGAACATGGCTTAAGGGGCTTGAAGGTGAATCTTTTCCTCCAGTTTTTTACTTCTCCTTTTGGAAAATCACGAGAGATAGGCCTATTTGTTGACAATCATATATGCCTGGAACCTCATGGCTGTCTTGTTCTTTTAGATGTAGACATTCAAGTTCAGGAGGTGTCAGAATGATAATCAGAGAAAGGAATGGAAGTGGTAAGAAGAATTTTATTCTCTTGCTGAATCCTTAAGCACTTTAATCTTTTCTTACCCTGGAAGATGTTTTAGTAGCCTCCACTGTGAACCCCATATACTGGTTCAGATTTACTTGAATCTAAACCAAACCATACTGAACCCAGCTCAACCTAGCCTAACCCAAACTCTGAGAAATCATGTCAGTGTTTTTTGTACATTTACACCCTTACTCTGTTAGTGCTGTTTGCTCTTTAGAGAAGCAACAAGAATGTGATATGAGTAAGGGATATATAACTGTTATTTATGTTTTTAATTTTTCTGGAGGAAATGGATCTCTCATAAGAACTAGAAAATTTATCATCTCAAGATCTCTACAAATGGAAATTCAAATGTACCCATGAAACTGCAATTTGCATTCCTAATGGGAATTTTTACAACTTCTTAAATATTCTAGTATTGAATATGCTTGGGGGGAAATGTAGTGGTGTTAAGAAAGAACAGAAGAAAATCAGGGGCTGTCACTAAAGCTTTTTCACATGCAAAAACACAAACAAACAAAAAAAATACCCCAGCCAAATCCTACCGTGTTGATAGAAAAATGCATTTCTTTTCATAGGAAAACTTTAAAAAAATAATTTATATTTTTCTGTAGAAACTTGAGCCTCTCTGGCTCTTTTGGTTATGTGGCATGATTGTGGGGAGTCTGGGGAGGTCTCTGCCCCGCAAAAAGCAAAGGCAAGTGTGGAGGGGCTGGCTACAGAGGCTGTGGGCAGCGAGGAGGGCCTGGAACTGGGACCTCGCAGGAGACAAAGGAGAAAGCACAGCTCAGGAAGGAGGCAAAGGCAGTGACCAAGGAGACCGGAAGGGGCAGATTATGTGGCCCCACAGGAGGTCAGGCCAGGAGCAATGGAGGTGTCCTGAAAGGCAGACAGGAGTCTGAAAATATATAACATGGAAGCAATCAGGAAGGCAAACAGCAGCATCAGTCTGGCGGTGCTCTCCATGGTGCATTCAGTAAAATCCAAAATCCTTACCAAGGCCTGAAGAATCCTACAAAATCTAGCTCTAGCTTTCTCTTTTAGCCTCGTCTCTCTCTACACTCCCCATTGCTCACTATGCTCCAGTAAATTCACCTGCCTGTGGTTTTTCCAAAATGTCACGGTGTTTTACAACTCAGAGCTTTTCCTCCATGTGCTGTTTCCTCTGCCGGGAATCCTGTCCCCACCACACACGCTTTCCACGCACTATCTCCTAATTTGGCTGACTCCTACTTCTCCTTCAAGTCTCAGTTTCAGTGTCTTCTTCTGAGAGGCCTTTCCTGACCTCCTAATTTATATGAGAACCCCTGCCCAGTTATACTGTGCCTCAGTCTTATGGAAACCTGTGGCTGCTTTTGTAATGGTTATTACAACATGGAATTATTTGTTTGTGATATCTGTGTTTCCCATTGGACTGTAGGTTTCATGAGCTGCAAGGACCAAGTATGTCTTTTTTATCACTATGTGCACTGCACCGAGCCCGTTGGTACTCAGTATGTGTTGAATTAATCAATTTTAATTATGAGAGAGTTAATGCAAGGAAAGGAGAGTACATGTAAAAACAAAATATGTGCTTGGGACGCCTGTGTGATTAAGAGAGCCACGAAGTACTAGGCAGCATGGTAAATGCACTGTAGTTGGAATTGAGGAGCAGGATATTGATTTGGCTTAAAGAATTCCTGGTTTCTAGAACTAAGACCTCAGGTCTTAACATGAACATCATCAAAAATATTTCATGCCTAGTTCCTTAGACATTGAATTGGGTGTTTAAATTCTGAATAAATAAAGACGTAATTGATCTCAGAGCCTAAAGGTGATTAGGGTGGGAGGCAAGGATCATGTGGTCTTGGAGAGAGTACAAAGAAGGTTATCTCCTGGTTTATTAAAAACTCTTTTCCTAAACACTTTGGCCATCTCCTCTCTAGAAAGCTTTTTAGCATAATCCATCCTACCACCAAGCTTGGACTAAGCTCCACTCTCTCGTGCTTTTATAGAATCTCCTTTTATTACAGTATTGTATTGAAATATTCTCTCTCTCTTTGTCTCTCACTGTTTTGTACACTTGTCAAAGCAGCTCTATTCATTTTTATATATCCAGTGTTTAACAAAATGCCTATGTGAAAAACAGCGAATGCTTCCTTTTTTAATTTCTATTGCATTTATAGTTAGGGACAGCCTGATCTCATTGTTTTATCCTTTCTGCTTTGTCTTTCTGCCTAAATTATAAATTCCTGCGGAGAAGGGATGGGTTATGTCTTACCTGTCTTTGTATCTTCTACCTTCCCTAGGAAAGTGTCCAAATAGAAATGCTTCCTCCATATCTGTGGACTACTTACTTGACGGACTGATTGATTGGGCAGGGGCATGGCCCAGTGCACAGAGAAGAACAGGGATATTGATGTGATCTCTCTCTCCTAGATGCGCGTGACAGACATTATTAATCCATCACAGCACTCCTCCTTCCTGACTCCTTCTCAACACTGTGTTCTGGTAGTTGCCACCAGTCCATCAGATGTGTAGATTAAAGTCCTGGCCACCAGAGGGCCTCACTTCACATTTGGGCTTTGCTCCTGACCTTCACGTGGACTTGAATTGACAAGAGACCACTTTAATAGTTCAGCTTTCATTTAGGAAGCTGGGGGGAAAAAGCTATGCTTGCCTCCTATCATGTGTTAAAAGGAAGATGAAACATAAAAAGGGTTCACATAGTTAATTTTTTGGAATGAAGTCAGAGAAAGAACATAAATGAGAGAAAGAGTGAGGCCAATCTCAGGCTGAGAAAGAGGAATCTTCCTAAGCTGAGTTTTGTGCTAAGTCATTAATATTTTCTTTGGCACTGTTCTAACTGTATTACCTCATCCTCGCAACAACCGTGTGCCCTCAGGTGCTACGATCATCCCCATCATAAGTGAACAGCCTGAGACCCAGAGAGGTTAAGTCACTTGCCGACAGCACAGACTGTTAGATTGGTGCATCAGGCAGGATCCTCGCAGGGGACAGACGCTTCAGATGCTTAAATCTGAAGATCCAGGAAATAGACACAGCTATGTGGAGGGGTCACTTATAAAAGCCTGGGGGCCTGTAGGTAGGGAACGTAGCTGGCCTAAGGGGGCCCTGCCAGCAGGGAGGGAGGCACGGCGGGGATGGTGTGGCCGGGGGAGTTGGGACCTCACTTTCTCCATGTGGTCCACACAGGCCAGCTCCTGAGGACACAGAACACAGTGAGAGGGGCTAGATCCGGAGGCAAGCAGCAGTGGAACAGGAATTTGAACTTCAGCTCATTCCAGGACAGATTCCCTTAACAATTGTATGTCTGCCTCTCTAAGCACGAAGTCCTTAACTAGGGCGGGTCCCAACTTCACGAAGGCCTAAATGGTCAGCGAGGGGTTGCTGTTTTCCTTGCACTGGTTGAGAGGCACAGTAGGTGGACGTTGTTAGACACGCTTCTCTGTAGGGGAGAGCTGAGGACTGTGTGTTAATGGTCTGGTTGGGATTAACTTCCTCACTCCTCTTAAGAGGTAGCAGAGAGGTCTCCTTTTTATTTTGTTACTTCTTGTAGCCAATTATGTTTCTCAGAATAGTCTGAGCCCTGTAGCTGCTGGACATGACTCTCTGGGTAACTTCAGCCTCACACTCCAGGGCCAGCCTGAGTGATTATGCTGCCTCGTCACATCCCATCTCAGCAGTATAGGAAGGACGTTCCTTTATGACACTCACTCCATTTCCACAGCAAAGCCCTGGTGAAACAAATGGCCCCACTCACTTCTGGAAGACGGCTTTCTTCTTTCTAACTGGAGCCTCAGGAGTGCAGAGGAAAAGAGATGCCTGAACATTTACACGGGTCTGTGTTCCCAGGCTGATTCCCAGAGCCTTGGCTACCTGGGTAAAGAAGAGTGGTCATCTCTAGCTCTGAAAGCTGTGGGACTGATGTCACCATGCAATTATTTATTGAGTGCCTACCGTGGGCCAACACTGGGGCTATAGTGATGAATATGACAGATGGGGTCTCTTTACACTTTCAGAATTTTAAAAGTACAAGTTGCCAGTTGAGATTGAAAGAGATGTCTTTCCTGCCTTTGAGAATCTGAGAGGGGACAAAGAACCAAGCTTTAAAAAAATAATAGATGTGAGAGAGACATAAAAAAACCATATTGCATAATAGCCTTTTTAGCAACGTTACATGAAACGTGATGGTGAAATGTGCATATATACCATATGCCACACGTGCATTGTGCTTTTTATCAAATAACTTGCATGTACGCTTAGCTGCATCCTGTCTTAATGAAAGGGATTTCTTCCTTTCTGTATATTCTGAGAATTCTTTCAGATTTGACTAGGAGAGATAACAACAACAATAACAGTAAGTCACTCTAGTAAGTGTGGTGACTTTATGCTGAATTCCAAGTCACTCTCAGTACTTAACAGTGGATCTCAGATTATATCTCTCACTACTTAACCGTGGATCCCAAGTCCTTTACATTTTCAGAGAATAAGAAGGAAGTCTTTATAGGAGCACAAGACTTCGAAGATTCTCTAGGAATTGCTACAAATCCAAATGTGGCCAAATGTCAACATCATCTAGACAGTTCAATGAACAGTCACGGAGAACTCACCGTCTGTGAGGCAGGCAGCCAGGAAAAAACACGTGACTGAGAGATCAGGATTCTGAAATCAGATGCGTGAAAATACCAGGCAAATAGTTCCGTCTCCAGAACCTCAGCGTCCTTCCCTTTAAATGGAAATAACACCTCTTCTAAATGTAGTTGTGACGCTCAAGTGATGTGATGCACCGAGCGCAGAGCCTGGCGCACCACGTGCACCGGTACATGCGCCCAAATCCCACCAGCATTCCCACAGTCACTCTAGTGTGGTCTGAGCCCTCTTCTCTAATGAAGTAGGGCTCTGGGATGTGAGGTTAACCCTCTGTGGTGGTTTTGCTGGACACTGTCAACAAAGACAGAATTGGTAAGTCTGGCAATAATTTCAAGGAAGGGTATAAGGGAGCAATCCAAATAGTAGCCAATGTGTGAAAGAAGGTACAATGAAATGTTTAGAGGAGAAGGTAGAGGCTTCATCTAGAGCAATTACCTAAGATACGGTGTGGCTGTCATAGCTTTGACTGACCACTAACATTTCAGGACACAGACGGGCAGGAAGCTAATAAAGGCAGGCACTGACCTGCAGGGGGGCAATAATGTTCAAGGATCTTAGATGCCACTGCACAGATGGGACATAGGTGTTGCTTGGCTGGGTTCTGGGGATCTGGGTTTAGTAGGGACTGAGCTGAGGGAGCCAAAGAGAAAGCACATAACTAGCCAAGAGAGAGAACGCACCCAGAGCCACAACTTAGAGAACAAATTTGCCTTTCTGGACAAAAGGATCTAAAAAAGAGAGAGATGAATGAACGGAACAAGAGATGAAGACAATTAAGGAAGAAGTGACGGTCTGGTCTGTGAACTGGGAAGGGAGGCTGGAACTCATTTACTCTTTGGGTTCTGGCTACATGTTTTTTGAGATTAAGATGCATTTCAGCTGAATCAGCAGAAATTTCAGCGCAGCTGGTGAGCAAGGTGGGGAAATATTATGAAGGCTGCTCTAGCTCATACTAAGGGGGTTCTGTTTGAGCCTTTTGTTTAGAAAGACCACCTTTAAACACTTCACCTTATCCTCACAGTCCTAATTAGTTGCCTTTTCCAGCTCGGTTCTTGCCACATCATGACTTAGGTTTTAGTTATCATTTCCCATGACTCTCTTCCTTCTTCTGTGAACTTCCTTGAAGGGTAGAACCTGTGTCTTACTCAGACTTTGATGCCATTAAAAAAAAAAAAACGGAGACAAGGACATGGAAGATAAAGTTGAGGTTTACGTGAAATCCCTGAGAAGTCTGTTTCTGGAAACTCCCCCCTTTTTTTTTCCTTTTGAGAGTGTATTTTTTTTATATTTTTTTATTACATCATAAACACATAGATCATGTATACATTAATGCATTTATGGGATACAATGTGCTTATTTCATACACAATTAGGAATGCTTACATCACACTGGTTAATATATACCTCATCTTGTTTATTTACTATGTTAAGACATTTATACTCTATACTAATAGATCCGACATACACCCTTACATTATGCACCATAGGTGTGATCCCACCACTCACCCTCCCTTGATCTGACCTTCTTCCCCCTCTATCCCCCTCTCCTCCCTCCTTCATCCTGGGCCATAGTTGTGATCTATTCTTCATATGAAAGCGTGAGTGACTGTAAATTGGTTTCATAATAGTACTGAGAACATTGGATATTTTTTCTTCCATTCTTGAGATACTTTACTAAGTAGGATATGGTCCAGCCCCATCCATGTAAACGTAAAAGTGGTAAAGTCTCCATCTTTTTTAAGGCTGCATAATATTCCATGGTATACATATACCACAATTTATTAATCCATTCATGGGTCAGTGTGCACTTGGGCTTCTTCCATGACTTTGCTATTATGAATTGAGCTACAATGAACAATCTGGTACAAATATCTTTGTTATAAAGTGATTTTTGGTCTTTTTGGACATGGGCTTGGGGCTTAGGTAGTAAGTTGCTTCTTTCTTATACTCAAGTCAGGTTCCTGGGGATGGGTCATCCCAATTGGGCATACTGAGAGTTCTTTTTCTCTTTCTGTTTCATCCTGTCTCCTCTGCCTTATCTTTTTGTTGGCCCATAGTATTCAACATGTATTTAGTAAAGGAAAGGCTGGTACCTCTTCTTTGAAGGACAGTTTTCCAGCGGGGCCTGCAGAGTGATGCTTTCTCCTCTGTGTTATAGTAGCCTCGTGTTGTGGGGTGGTAAGATGCTTTAACAGTGTGGCAGCCCACATGATCTCTGGGGAGTAAACCATCTCACACTACACTGCCAGGGCTGAAGAGCAAGCCCTGGCCATCAGATATGGCCAGTGGAGGGCAGCAGAGGGCTATAGAGCTTGGTCCAGTTTCCCTGTGGAGGCCATGGAACTACTGGGAGATGTCCCTCTCTATGTCAGAGTGTAGGGCTGAGAGCGGACCACCCACAGGCAACCAAGGAGAGCCAACAGCCCCTTGGGA
>CAUYRH010024781.1:0-11166 GCA_963574655.1 Perodicticus potto | reverse complement strand
AAGAGCACGTTCATGAGCGCCTTGGAGGACAGTGTGAAACATGAAAAGATTGGTTAAAAAGGTGTGTATACAGTACGATCAGAATGTTTCTGATTGTATATGAAGCACATTCTGCCCTACGATTGCACCAATGTACACAGTTATGATTTAATAAAACTATTAAAAAAATTAAATGTACCTAAACATACAGCTGTGCATACCAATGTGCTGCACAGACCAGGGCTCCAGGCTGGAGGCAGGCTCAGTGCCTCTGGCTCGCAGGGCGCCAGACACCACCCTTTGACAATCTTGCCTTCCTGCCTCCTCATCAGACCACTGATGTTTTGGTTGAAAATTGAACAGACTTGCTTTCACCATCTTTTCTCTACCATTGTTTCAGTGAAGTCCAAACACCTGGTAGGCAATACAGTCTTAATTTTGAGAAGGCACTGGAGAGGGATGCAAACCCTCCTGCTGGCCTCTCCTCAGGCACAGGTGTGGACCAGGCTGCACGCAGCAGGACACAAACCACTTGTCACGGGCGTTGGAGTCCTTCAGAACTTGAGAAAGACTTTGAAGGGCATCTTGTCACATCCTTATGTGTTGTACAAAACAAATTTAAGCACACTTCCTAGCAGGTGAGTTTACAGTCTAAATACAAGACCACATGAGGAAGGGAAGAGTAGAAATTACATTCAAGGGCAGGTTTGCTTGTGTTTTGTTTGTTTTTGGATTAAAAACCAAGCCATTGGGGTGGTGCCTGTGGCTCAGTGAGTAGGGAGCTGGCCCCATATACCGAGTGTGGTGGGTTCCAACCCAGGCCCAGCCAAACTGCAAAAACAACAACAAAAAAAATAGCTGGGCGTTGTGGCAGGTGCCTGTAGTCCTAGCTACTCGGGAGACTGAGGCAAGAGAATTGCCTAAGCCCAGGAGTTGGAGGTTGCTGTGAGCTGTGATGCCACAGCACTCTACCGAGGACAACAAAGTGAGACTCTGTCTCTAAAAAAAAAACAAAACAAAACCAAGCCATTGGAATTCCCATGTAGTTTCCCAAGGGATTGCTCACCAGAATTACCAGATTAAACTCTAAGTTTTGAAATGTGAAAAAGAGGTTCAGCAGGCAGAGAGACACAGAGACAGAGAAAAGTAATTATTAAGGACAAAGGCAAGTTTTAGAGAAAAATAGCTCTAGCTGTAGCAAAGGGCATATCTGTTCAATTTCAGTTTCGTAAATGATTCCTGAGTGTCCCCTAGAACTGCCTGTTTGCAGCAGTAGGCAGGAACAAGCCCTTGCTCCCATGGAGCTTACCTGCTAGGCCAAAGACACAATCTATCTGGCTCAGACAATTTTTAAAAAATCAACAGATTTTATAGAAAAACTTTAATTTCCAGCTTCTCTTTAAAAATGCTAAGTCATCAATTCTAGCCTGGTGTTCCACATGGCAACAGTAGACTGGAAATGAGAAGCAGCTGGCTCATTCAGATGAGGGATGAGTTGCCCAGAACCCCTCAAAGCCCCAACCCACACACTGTGTGTGTCCACTTTGCTCACTGCTCCATTCACGTACCCTGTGAATATGTGAGTTCATGACCCTGAACTACCCCAGCGAAGGTTGGGCTGTTTTCTGGGCACATTAATGTGCGCACACATCTTATCTTGGTAACTAGACTGAAAGAAGCTGGATAACAAGGACAGCGTCCATACGAGCTCCCCTGGGGCATGTCTGCACGTCCTCTTGACTTACCACCCCCATTCCACCTAGAGCTGTAGTGACCAGGTCTGCACAACCTTGCCCCATTCACCCAGCAGCTCAGCTTGAATCATGCCCACCCCATACGCTCGGACACTCTCAGCACCAAGCATGCAGGACACTCACACATGTGTAACCCAGAATACAGGCAACTTAACATTAGTTGGGAAGACCCTAGGCAAAGTCCTCCCTTAGATAGGTATTCTTGGGATGCATTTCATAAAATCTCTCAGACCATCTCCTGGGTGGAAAACCAGTTTCCTGTAGAGTGGCCAAAGTGAAAATATATCCTTGTGTTGGCTCTCCCCCTTCTCTGTCTTCACCCTCTCTATCACTCACTACTCCTTTCTAGGATCACCCTCCCAAATAAATCCTCAGGCTAAGAGAGATGCCACCAAGCATGGCCCTAGAAAAGAGAATCCCAGGATTGGATTTTAGAACTGATGGCAATAAGGCCGCTATTTGTTGTGAATGGGGAGGAGATAGTTCTGGTTTGCAGAAATAAGATAATTACTAAGATTCCAATCAGAGGCTGGTTGGAACAGTTCAGAAAAGTGCGGATTAAGTGATAGCCTTGGCATTGGATGGTATGGGGGAGGGGAAATGACAATTATAGAGGTCGTGGAGTCAGATAGCTTTTGTTATCTGCATTGACAAAAATAAGTGGCAGACGCAGGTCAGCCAGTCAACAATTGCAAGTGTGCTGTGGGAGCCAGAGACCTCTAGGGAAGTGCCTAAGGAGACCCCTGTCTCCTGCAACTGCAGGGCAGGTTGCACTGAAAATCAGGCCCAGGATCTGCTGGCCAGGGTGATGTAGCTGCAGGAGAGACTGTAAGAACTGCCTCACTGGGTCTCCTGTGTAAAAGTCAGGGCCCTGACGAGACTGAAGTGGAACCCCAAAACCTGGAATAGGGAAATTCAGATGGACAGACCTAAGACTGTTGGAACACATTTCTCTGGATCTTCCCTGAAGAAGCCCCTTTCACCTTGTTGGAAAGGAGCAGTTTCCCATAGTCAGTAGACCCTGCAAAGACTTCCTCTGAGGATGGCATCTTGCAAGATGACATGTGTCTTCTTCAACATTCTCTGCTTTCACCCTTTACCATGATTAGGCTGACAGCCAGGGTTGGGAGCCAGCATAGTCAGAAAGAACAGAGACCCTGTTCTGACAGGTAGCTGATACATGGAAGGGAGGGCAGAACTTGCAGAGAGCCTCCAGCGGTGCTTGGAGAATTGACATGGGGATGGATCCTGAGGCTGCTGAGCTGGAGATGCAGTGGGAATATAGAGCTGGGTTGGGCAGCAGAGAATTAATGACACAAAGGCCTGTGTGTTGGGAGCCAATGTCATGAAAGAGTTCCTTGGAATTTGCTCTAATACATGTATGGGGTGTCACAAAGCTTGGCCCTGCTGGTCACATATAGGAAACCAAAAAAGATGCTAGAACTATGTCAGCACGGTATTGAAGGCAAGGTCGGAGAGTGTGGGTAATGGGTATATGAAAACGGGCTTATTATGTGAGGACCCAGTGGTCCTCAGAAGGGCCCAGAGGGCACCCTCTTCATTAATGCAAAAGGCGAGGGGGCACCAGCATCTCTGAGAAGCTCAGCGGTGACTGTCCTCTGTAAGTCGAGGCTGCCAGTGGGAGGTGCTGTCAGGAAAGTGGACTTTCTAGTACTGGTGAGGATTATGTGGCAGAGACACAGAGGAAGGGAGATGTCATCATAGTAAGATGTCATCAGCATGGTGGGACTGGCAGGCAGGGCGCCTCGGCCCAGGGGATGCTGAGGAACAAGAGAGATGGAAGGCACATGGTATTGCTCAGCTTGTATCTGTAATTTCAAAATAAAAGAATCAAAACATAGAACTGCTGGGCAGAAGGCTGAAGTCAGCTGCTACAGCAGGGAATGGTAGTCCCTTGCCTGGTCTCTGGAGCCGCCTCAGTCACAGGCTCAGAGCCGCTGAAGGAGGCCAGGTGCCCCTGAAGAAGGGTCCTCCTGAGAGGATCTGTGAGAATATATTACAAACTTTCATCCAATCCTCCCCTAATTGGAGCAGTGGCTATTTTCCATGGTGACTGCACTGGACAAAGGGCAGTGCCCAGGTCATTCACTGCTGGACTTGGGTTTTCACTGCCACTGCCACCAGGGGATTGGAAACAGGACCAGACCCTCTAGAGGGGCGGCTTGTGGGAGCCATGTAGTAATCAGAGTTCTGGCCCAATTCCATACCATACTGGGTCCGTTTGCTAACCTTATGCTTGTTTTCCTGGTCCTGGTTGTGTAAGGGTACTTAGGAACTAGTAGCCATGCTTTGATATACTGGTGGTACTCCACTTCAAGTGGTTGGACTTAGAGTTGTTGTTTGTTGTTGTTGTTGTTTTTACTTCAAAATGGTGCAAAAGTCATATGTGTTCAGTAGAAATCATGCTTCAAATTTTGAATTTTGATCTTTTCCTGGGTTGGAAATATGTGATGTGGTACTCTCATGATGCCAGGCAGCAGCAGTTAGCCACAGCTCCCGTGCAGCCATGCAACCTCCATGGCAGGCAACCAACACTCCATAGTGTGCCCTGTTGCCAGCTGTGGGCTAATGTCAGTGTTTTGAGCATATTTATGGTAGGCTAAGCTATGATTGCTCAGTAGGTTAGGTGTATTAAATGCATTTTGACTTCTGATATTTTCAGCTTACAATGGGTTTATTGGGATATAACCCCATCCTAAGCTAAGGAGCATCTATACTTAAAGCCAATTCACAGATTGTTTCTCCACCCTGTGTAATATGAGCCATTGTGATAGGAAGGGTCATGTGGAGGATCCCCTGTCAAAACAGCAAGTCAGAAGCCATGCTGCACCCCAGGAAAATTCCACAGATGAATAAGGCTGTCAAAGATGCAGGTGTGGTAAAATCCTTCAAACTTGCCTGTTTGGCTGCTAATAAAACTGGACCATGCTGTATTATAGTGGCTGTATCACCCAAGTAGTAACCCACTTGCAGCTGTCACACAAGAGATGGAGTCTTGGAGTAGATGGACACAGCCTCCAGCACTCAGTATGCAGCAATAACCCAGCGACACATCCTTCTCAGTCCTCACTGCGAAGGAGGCCACTCTCACCTGGGAATGGCAGCAGTACACGTCCACTCACCGCCTTGCCTGTAACTCTTCTCTCTGACGCACCACAGGCTCTAAGGATTGTAATCGCATCGGCATGTCACAGAACATCATGCTGATCTGCATGCTGATTGATTTTATGCCAGTTGGGCCCAGGGGGGTGGCAGGGCCCTTGGATGCCCTAGTAAAGCCATGCATGTCCCCAGGCGTGAGAGACAAACCCTATGAATAGTCAGGGTCAGCCACATCATGGAAGTTTTTAGGAGCCTAACAGTTTGGGCCACACTACAACATCCCTCCTTATGGTAAGGGAGAACTTGTCACACCTTATACCTTCAACCACTAAGAAAGAGGCTTGGTAGGTCTCAAACTTTTGGAGGCAACATTTACCGCACTTGGAAGTAGTGTTCCAATCCATTTTTGGGTTAACTAGAAGATTACTAGTTTCAAGTGGAGCCCACAGCAAGAACATACCCTGCAGAAAAATGAGGCTGTGATAGAAGCAAACTTACCTCCCAGGCTCTATAACCTAGATCGGATATTTCTAGAGATGGTGTGGCAGGGGAGGATGCTGTGTGGAGCATTTGGAAAGTGTGAAGGGGAGAGTAGCAAGAGTCCCAAGGCACGAGAACTGGCATGCTGTACCAGGCAACAACTCCTGGTGCTTTACTGGGCCCTTGTGTAGACTAGACAAGTAGCTGGCCACGGGTCATCAAGTGACTCTGTGGTCAGAGATAACTTTCATGAGCTGGGTACTAAGCTCAGATGGGTGCAGAAATAGTCAGTTAAATATTTGGGAAATGGTGCATTTTGGTTTAGGGCTGTGCAAGTGCAGAGAGTTTGAGTAAATTACATGAAAAGGTGACCTGGAATCCTATGTCATCCACCTCTGTCACACCATCCTCTCTCCCTCAGCACACACCTGTGGCCTTATGATTGGGGATAGATAGTTCTTTATGAACAGCTCACAAAAGAGAAAAATCCCAGGCCTAGTTCACAGCTGTGCACCCTGTTGGTGCTGGCTAAAGATGGGTGGCTGCTCACCAGAGCCCCATTCAGTAGTGACCTTGAAAATCAAGGTAAAAGAACATCCTTCTAGCAGGTAGAATTGTGAGTAGTAAGCTGCTTTTCATGTTAATGTGGAGGAAGTGTCCTGAGATATGGATACACACGGACTCCAGAGCCATGGCAAATGGCTTGCCTTGAGAATAGGGTTGCCAGATTTAGCAAATAAAATTATAGGATACCCTATAATTTTTAATTTTTCAGTTAAACAAATGAATAAATTTTCAGTATAAGTATGTCTCAAATATCGCATGGGACATACTTATACTAAAAATTTATTTGTGGTTATCTAAAATTCAAATTTTATCAGTTGTCCTGTATTTTACCTGGCAACGTACTTGAAGGAGCAACTTCCCATAATGTATTTCATCTAGCTAACTACTCTGTGAACCCACCTCAGGGAGTGATGCTGGGTGGCAGAAGACCAGGAGCCAGGGAGGTGTGGATATAGTAAGGGTCACACTGAATTTGAAGCTGTAACTGCCACCTAGTCACTTTGAGTTTTTCATGCCAAAGGACCAACAGACAGAGAAGGGAGTCACCAAATTGGTGGAAATAATCAACCTCTGATTGTCATGAGGAGCTGACATGACTGACACAAAAATGAGGACAAGGGGGATTACATAGGAACCTAGGGCCTTTGAGTGAATTCTTGCCTGGTGGCAACATACGGAATTGGAGGAATTATTTGCAAATCATTTATGGAAAAGGAGTAAATAGCAAGAATATACACAAAAATGTCTACAACTCAACAAAAAGAATATAAAATAAACTGATTTAACACATGACTGTCACACTAAAAATTTTTTTTTCCTTGAGGCCACAGGATTTTATCAGGTCATGATAGGTCAAGAGACTTATGAGTTGCATGTGCTTTTCAAGGCCCTCTGTTCAAAACTAGCATAATTTAAATATAACTAACATTAATGTACTAAAAGTGGGCAAAGGGCTTGAAGAGACATTTCTCCACAGATGATGCACAAATGGCTAACAAACACATGAAAAGATGTTTAACATCATTAATCATCACAGAAATGCAAATCAAAACACCCACTAGGATGTTTACTATTAAAAAAAAAAACCCGGCTTAGCGCCTGTGGCTCAACAGGCTAAGGCGCCAGCCACATACACCTGAGCTGGCGGGTTCAAATCCAGCCCGGGCCCGCCAAACAACAATGATGGCAGCAACCAAAAAATGGCCGGGCGCTGTGGCGGGCGCCTGTAGTCCCAGCTACTTGGGAGGTGGAGGCAGGAGACTCGCTTGAGCCCAGGAATTGGAGGTTGCTGTGAGCTGTGATGCCCAGGTGCATATCAGGCTCTGTCTCAAAAAAAAAAAAAAAAAAGAAAATATGTTTCTAGTACTGGCACACAGTATTAACCTACACTGGCATCTGTTGAGTACAGTCTGACTTAGGGGTTTTTAATTATCACTGCATCCTAGAACTGCATATGGATTTTTTTTTTAAGACAGAGTTTCACTATGTCATCCTCGGTAGAGTGCTGTGCCATCACAGCTCACAGCAACCTCTAAGTCTCGGGCTTAAGTGATTCTCTTGCCTCAGCCTCCCAAGTAGCTGGGACTATAGGTGCCTGCCACTAAGCTTGGCTATTTTTTTGTTGTTGTAGTTTTCATTGTTGTTTAGCAGGCCTAGGCTGGGTTTGAACCTGCCAGCCCACATGCATGTGGCCACTACCCTAACTGCTGTGCTATGGGCACCAAGCCTTGTTTTTCTTTTTTTGAGACAGAGTTTCAAGCTGTCACCCTGGGTAGAGTGCTGTGGCATCACAGTACATAGCAACCTCCAACTCAGGCTCAAGCAATCCTCTTGCCTCAGTTTTTCTATTTTAGTAGAGATGGGGTCTTGCTTTTGCTCAGGCTGGTCTCAAACTGTGAGCTCAAGCAATCCACCCACCCAGGCTTCTCAGAGTGCTAAGAGTACAGGTGTGAGCCACCTCGCGCGGTGCATATGGAGTTTTAAAAAAGAACTTATTCCTACGTCTGAAGCAAGACCTAATAGATGGATCTGGAAACCAGACATGAATATTTGAAAAAGCTCCTCAATGATCCAGTTGTGAAACGAAAACTGAGAATCATCAGCCTACGCCAAGAACTTTGCTCTTTGTCAAACTCCTAGCCTTTTGTTCTAGTTGTGGCTATCCAGAGAATTTTTTAAAACTAACAATAGTCATCTCAATTAAATAACTAAATAATTGATTAATTAACACACACAAAATGAATTTATTCATCAAACTCCCTGTGTCAGACTCAGTATCAGATATGGGGTTAGCTCTAACCTGAGAATGCTCTCAGCCTCCAAGTGTTTGAATTATTTAAATGTGGCTATTCTCTACTGAGATACCAAGAGAAATGTAACAAAGACCTATTTCAGGGTAGGGCAAGGTATCTCATGTCTGTAATCTCAGGACTCTGGAAGGCCGAAGCACATGGACTGCTTGAGCTCAGGAGTTCAAGACCAGCCTGAGCAAGAGTGAGACCCCATCTCTACTAAAAATGTAAAACTGGGGCAAGAGGATAGCTTGAGCCCAGGAGTTTGAGGTTGCTGTGAGTTATGACGCCACAGCATTCTATCAAGGGTGACAAACTGAGACTCTGTCTCAAAAAAAAAAAAAAAAGAAAGAAAGAAAAAAGAAAAAGACCCATTACAAGACTTACTTGCACAATACCATGGCATATAAGGACTCTCCCACGTGAATCAGCCAGGCAAGCCAATACCTGAAACAAACAGAAAAGACACTCTAAGCCTAAAGTGATAGTTATCTGCTGATGAAATTGAACCCTGAAACCTTGGTAAGAAAGGTGCCTTCATGTGAACTATCACTACTATTAGATATCCAAAGGGAACTGCAGGCCTTTCAGGTCTCTAGTGATATTAGAGCTGCAGTGTCTACATCCCGTTTCTGCAGCTCTCCTTACCCAGTTCGCAGAAGGGTGTGATGGTTGTCTACCAAGTACTGAGTAAAGGTACCCAGGGGCCCGAGGCTCTGATACGGGATACTCTGAGGCCAGAAGACAACCCACTGAAAGAGAACCAGAGGGAGAAAATTCTTCTATTAGGTCACTTAAAATGCTTCTTTTTGAGAGAGGTTATGAAATAATACTGATTCTACAAAAATAACTATAAACCAAAGAAACTCTAAATAGTCATTCGGGCTTCCATTTTTGACTCCTATTTTCTAGGAATAACTCTACTGCGAAATTTACACTGAGGGAACTAGGTGGTTATTAGACTTGGTGCTATTTTTATAAATTCCACCAAAAACCTTACTTTATGGAAGTTACTGGTGAATTTTAAGAGTTGATGTGCCTTGACCAGCTTCTTTACTGCATAAACTATGAATTGAGCCAAATCCTCATTTAATTTAGAATTCCTTTCTCATCTTTCACTTTTTGTACCTCTAAACCTAGTAATGATCCACTGCAGAGATGGAAATACGTGAGATCAGCTTTGTAAAGTTTTAACAGCAACTGCTTAATCAATAAGGTTTCTGTAATATTATTTTTTTCTCAGTCTCCGTATTGTAACCTCCACCAGTTTAGCTTTTTAAAAGAATAACTGCCAACAGGTCCAAAATCTATTGCCCCATTCAGATCTCTGTCAAGAACAGTACTACCTCTCCTACGATGTTTCACATCTGAAATGTAAATGAAGCACAAAATACCACTGTCATCTTCCCAAAGGAATGGAAGGAGCAGCATCTGCTAGCTCCACAATATCTCGATTTGAAGTACCCAAAGCCTTCCTCCATCTATATCCTAACTAGTTAGAGACACAGAATTATAGAATAGGGATGCACATTTGAAAAATTTCAGTCAGGTCACCATTTTATATATGACGAAATCAGGACAGAGGTGGTCATATTTGACACCAACAAACAACACTGTGGATATGACAAATCCCCAATTCAAAATTATACCAGCTTAGCCCCCAACTCACTTTTTCATGCGTCTGTCCTGTTGTCCTTTAAACAAACTTTCTTAGCCAGACAAAAGTCCGTCTTTCTCTCAGTAAAGCTGTCTTCTTGTTTCCACGCCCATGCCATAACAGATATATGTCCTCTGTATCCTTCCTTACCCATAAAACCCTACACATCCTTTAGGTTTATCCCCCTTTTCCAAGCAATTTCAACTGCCTCAAACACCGTCCTTCGATAGCCCATCCTTACTTGGCAGGCCTATTTTTGCCTGTCAACTTGACTTGTGCTCTGTGAGAGGCTGACTCGGTTAAGCCGTCAGTAACCGCGCTGGGGCCAAGTGCAAAGGCAGTGACACTTTAAAGCACAAACCTTCCCAAGAGCCCACCGAACTTCCGCTTACACCAGTAACTTAGGCAACCCTCAGGCGTGCGTGCGCACGATCACTCCCACAGCGCCCCTCGTCCCCAGCGCGAGTTTGCAGGGCCCAGACAGACGCGCCGCCCGCCCGGCGCCTCACCGCGCAATACCCCAGCCCCAGGACCGTGACCAGCGAGGGCAGGGGTCTGGTTGTGCGGAAGTAGGCAGTAGCAGCCTTGCCGGCCTCCAACTTCACCACCACCATCTTGAAAGATCTAAATCCTGAGTCGCTTGGGGAACCGTCCCTACGCCCACATTAACAAGCCTGATTAGCCGGTTTCTCAGAGCTCGGAACACCAGCCGAAGGCCCTGGCAGACGAGTGCGCCCGCGTCTCCTGGCGGAGTCCCCTCCTCCTGGGCTCCGAGCGCGCGGGAGCTTGCGTAAGGCCTGAGCTAACTCTCCTAGCCCGGGGGCGCAGGTGCTCCGATGAGTGGAGCGGTCGCTCCTCTCGCCGGGCCGTTGATAATTCCCTTACTGTGTAGTAGCCAAAGGCGAGGATGATGAACGTGAACCAGGGCAGAGAGCTCCTCTGGAAATAGGCCGCATCGCCCGCCGCTGATGCCATGGCCGCAACACTTGTTCGGGAACGCGTGGCTGGCCCCGCGGAGGCAAGGCCGGGGCGGAGCCTCGACCCGCGCTCCTCCGCCCACCCGTTCCACCCACCCGACTACGCACCGCCCCCAGCCTTCCCTCCGGCGTCTCTTCGCCCATCCCCCTCAGTCCACTGCAGTCAGGGGCTAGGGGAAATCGTGCTGTTCCAAAACTGCAAGAGCTAGTCTTCCCTTTTGTCCACGGTAGAGAGACCTTGGAATCCTGAACACGGGGGCTCTGGTGAGCTAGTCATCATCTTGTAGACTTGGTGTCATTTTTCTGGTTTTTTTTTTTTTTTTTTGAGACAGAGCCTC
>CAUYRH010024780.1:0-15343 GCA_963574655.1 Perodicticus potto | reverse complement strand
ATAAAGCTGCTCATAGTATTTCTATTATCCTTTTAATATGTAGATTCTATAGCTACACCTTCATTCTTTGTATTTGTGACCTGCATATACTTTTCTGCCTTGGTTAGTTCTACCTACAGGGTTGTCAATATTGATGATCTTTATAAATAAAGAACTAATATTAATGTTTGTATGACAAATTTTCTCCTCTTATCTGTCTTGATTGGTCCTCTTATAATTTTCTTCCCCCCACTTACTTTATTTTCACTTTATCCTTCAATTTTTAGCTTCTTGAGAAAGAATAATTTTGTATCTTTCTTCTTTTTCATTTAATCACTTAAAGCTATAAAATTTCCCCTAAGCACTGCTTTAATGTTGTTATGTTATAGATTTATTTTATCCAGTTCAAAATGATTTCTAATTTTCTTGTGATTTGTTCCTGGACTCATACATTATTTAGAAGTACTGTTTTCCTAGAAGTATTTTAGAAGTATTATTTTCCTACATAAGTTACTGTTCATCATTTCTAAATAATTTCTTTGGTAGTTGGAACACAGACTGTGTATAAATTCAATCCTTTTACCTTCATTGAGACTTCTTTTATGGCTTAACCTGTGATCTATTTGGATAAATGTACCAAGTACGCTTGAAAAGAATCTGTACTTTACATTCGCTGGGTGTAGTTGTCTTTAAATCTCAATTACACCCAGGCTTATGGGTGGCATCAAAATCTTCTGTGTCATTAATGTATTTTTTTCTGGCGGTCCTATCAGTTGATGAGAATTTTTCTATCAATTTCTGGAATTAAAATCTGTAACTGCAGGCCCATCTATCTTGCCTTTATTACTATCAATTATTGCATCAAGTACTATACAGCTCTCTTGTTGAGTGTATGCACTTTCATAAATGTTATCTTCCTATCCATTTGGCTATCTTGAAATGCCCTTCTTTACCTCTAGTAATAATTTTGAATTCTATTTTATATGGTCTATTATATATCCTCTAACATTCTTATGCTTTCTGATTTCATGGCATAATGGTTTCCATTCAATTAGTCTGAAATGGTTTTTATGTATAAAAGGTGATTTTTATAGGCATTACACTATTGGCTCTGGCATTTTTATTCCCTTTAACAAACTGTCTTCTAGTTAAAGTGTTTACAACACTAACTTTTAGTGTTGCTAAAGATATGGCTGTAGTTGCACCTAACTTTTATTATTTGTTTTCTGATTGTCCCACATGTTCTTTTTTTCCATTGATCTCCCTTTCCTGCTTTCCTTCAAATTATTTGAATATTATTTGGAATTCCACTTTTCTCTATCCATTGGCTTTCCATGTCCTCTTTTCATTATTTTTTAGTAGTTGCTCTGCCGACTATGAGATAGCATATTCCTATGTTTCACAGTCTACTTAACTTTACTGTTATGCCACTTCACATAAAATGTAGAAATCTTCCAATGTATGGGTCTCTATTCTTTTCCCATCATCCTTTATGTTGGAAAAGAATCACAAAACTATATTTGTATTTAAGCTTTAAACGGTCATTTGTATTTTATTTTCTATGTTCTCAGATTCTCACATATTTAATATTTCTAATGTTATTCCTTCCTGGTAATCCAAGTCTCCTTCAGGTATAATTTCTCTGTCTGAAGAAATTCTTTTAGCATTTTTTGTAACTCAAATCTGCTAATGAGAATTTTCTGGGGTTTTTTCCCCTTAAAATGTCATTATTTAAACTTCATTTCTGACATATTTTCACTTAATATAGAAATATGGGGTGTCCATTCTTTCACATTTAAAGATTCATTCATAGTCTTTTGGCCATTCTGATTTTAGATGATGACAAATCTACCTACGGTTAAATTTTTGCTTTCTTTTATTTAATTTGATTTTTTCTGGCTTCTTACAAACTTTTAAAAATTTGGTTGTCACTTCGAGATATCATCTAACTCCAGTAAGATTAGGCCACTTCACAAAATCCCAAGACTACAGATGTTGGTGTGGATGCAGAGAGAGGGGAATGCTTCTACACTGCTGCTAATACAGCCTTTTTGGAAAGAAGTTTGGAGAACACTCAAGGAACTAAAAGTAGACATACCGTTCAATCCTTCAATTCCTCTACTAGGTATATACCCAGATGATCAAAAATTATTTTACAACAAAGACATTTGCACCAGAGTGTTTATTGCAGCCCAATTCATAATAGCTAAGACATGGAAACAGCCCAAGTGCCCATTGACCCATGAATGGATTAACAAATTGTGGTATATGTACACCATGGAATACTATGAAGCCATAAAAAAGACAGAGACTTCACATATTTTATGTTTACCTGGATGGAGCTGGAACATATTCTTCTTAGTAAAGTGTCTCAAGAATGGAAAAAAAAGTATCCAATGTACTCAATACTACTATGAAATCAATATATAATCACCTACACACTCATACAAATGGCACAACATAACTATAGTCCAGAAAGTAGAAGAGAAGAGGAGAGAGAGGGGAGGGGAGGGGGGATATGGGAAGAGGGAGGATATTTGGGGGGACCTCACCTAATGTGCATGATGATACAATGATACATTTCAAAACTTTTAAGAAAAGAGTATAATTGTGATGAATGTGTTACTTAGTTCAATGTAAGCATTTCACATTGTATATCAAAGCAGTACCCTGAACCCCATAAATGCATCAACGTACAAAGTAATGATTTAATAAAAAATTTAAAAAAATAAATAAATGAATGAATTAATGTTGAAAAAATTTGGTTGTCATGTGACAATTTGGTTTTATTTTTAAATAATATCGTTTTGTATGCACAGAGCTTGTGGTGTCTGTATTCAAGTCTTTCATAAACTACATAAAATATGAAAAGATTTTGACAATCACGTTATTTTTTCATTTATTCCCTCTTGCTAATCTTGATAAAACTAGACCCTCACATTTAAAGTGACTACTGATATGTTTGGGTTAAAAATCTAACATCTTGTTAACCATTTTCTATTTCTTTCTTGTTTTTTCTTTTTCCACCTACTTGTAGTTTCCCTCAGCATTTTTTCTGATTCTATTTTATATCCTTTATTGACTTATTTTTTAAACTTTTTGAGAAATACAGTGTTTGTTTCAGAGTTTAAAATATACACTAAATCATTCTACAATCAAATATTATCCTGTTGTACGTGTTGTGTAAGGATCTAGCAAAAGTACGTTTTCAATTCTTTCCTCTCATATTTGATGCCATTTTGTCAGACATTTTACACACACACACATATGTATATAAATTATGTTACTAATTTTAAGTAGTCATATATCTTTTAGAATAATTTTTTACATGATACTACTATACCTTCACTGTTCCTTTTATAGTGTTCTTCCTTTCTTTGTGTAAATTCATGTTTCAACCTAATATTCTGTTTCAACCTAATATTCTGTTTCTTTATCCTTAAGACTTTTTTTTAATAGTATGTAATAGAGAAGCCTGAATCTATTAGCTTTTGTTTGACAAAGAAAGTCTTTCCGTTTTTTGAAACATAACTTCTCCAAGTATAAAATTTTGAATTGACAAGTTTGCTTTTCTTTTAGTCCGATGAAAATATCACTCCATTTTTTTCTATTTTACACAGTTTATTAACCTATGATCTATTTTGATAAATTTACACAGTGCACTTATAAAGAATGTGTATTTTACATTTGCTGGGTATAGTTTGCTTTACATATCAATTAGACCCAGGCTTATGGTGACGTCAAAATGTTCTGTGTCATTAATGCTATTTTTTGTTCTTATGTATGTTTATTTTTTTCTGTTTTGTTCTGCTTCTAGTAATTTAAGCATCATTTGCCTAGATTTGATTTTTCCTTTTTTTCCCTTTATTTTTACTTTTATTTCTAAAAGTAAAAGTACATTTATTTGCCTATTTATTTTGCTTAGCCTTCTCTGAACTTGGTTCCATGGTTTGGTATCTGACATTATATTAGAAATTTCTCAGCCATTATTTTTTTAAAAATATTTCTTCTGCTCTGTTCTCTTTTTTCTCCATCTAGAATCCCAGTTATGAATATGTGAGGTCATTTTATGTTGTCACACAGCATTTGATTTCCCATTTTAAACTCGTTTACTGTGTATATTTTCCTTACGTACCATCTGAGTGAATTCTACTGACGTATTGTAGTTTTACTTCTCTCCTCAGCTGTGTCATCCGATGAGCCTTTCAAAGGTATTTTTCACCTCAGTTGTTAGTTTTCGTGCCTAACAGTTACATTTATTTTGTTATTCTAGTAGTCATTGCTCTGCTGAAATTATAGATTTGATTTTGCATAGTTTCCACCTTTTTTCATAGGAGGCTTTGATACATTTATCTGGTTACGGTAAATTTCCTGTATGAAAGTTCTAAGACATAAATCATATCTGAGTCAGTTTCTAATGATAGCTCTGTCCCTCCAGATTGTGTTTTTAATTGCTTTTTCTATAATTTGTTTTTGTTATTTTTGTTGCTGAAAAAGCTTCCTTTTTGTTGAAAGTCATTATGTACATGACAGTAGCTGTGAAAATATGTATATCCTACACATTTTTCTTTTAATCTACAGCTGAAATGTCAATGTTTACCTCAGTCTGTTTTTAATGTGAAGTGAAAAGTGCTTCACTTAAATAATCAACTCTCCCATATAAATATTTGATATTAGAGGAGGTAAAGTGGGCCCCAATTAAATGAATAAACAAATAACTTTTATCCTTTAAGTAGACTGTAATGACATAAAACGAATACAGTTTTATCATTTTTGTATTTTTGTGTTTTGAATGATCATTAGGCTTAGAGAACACGATGAAATTGTTGTTGAGTTTATTTTCCCCACAATATTTAATACTCTGGGAGCAACCAACCAACCTTTGGTGTTTTTTCGGGGCTGACTCAAAGCCCACCATGTTTTTAAGTCATTAATGTCACAGCATAATCTTCAAAAAGGTGAACAGATAGATATCTTCCAATGTAAAGAAAAAGTTTTAACAGACAGAAAGACATTTAAAGATTTTGTCACATGGAGGAGAAAAATTCTGTATATTTCTAGTCGGTCTCCTCCGTGTTATTAATGAGAAACATTACTCGATTTTAAATGAGCAAATTCCTGCCTTTAAACACCCTGGACCACCTCTGTCCCACAGCAGCTCCACTACAACTCACTGTGGATACGGCTCAGCAGATCACCTGTCTATCTCCCTGACTTCGTGATACTGCATACAACACCTGAGTCACAGCTCAAGGCACCGAATTCCAAGCCTACCTTCTAAATGTGCTGAAAACCATTCCAGCTTCATGGTCGCACGACATGAGGAGGAACACGTAGGAAGACATTTTCTTCTAAATAAGAAAAAAGAATATGTTTTAATAAAAAGGTATGAGATATACTACCAAAATATTAACTCTGCCATAAAGAATAGCTAAATCTCTTTCACCTTTTGCTTCTACCTCTTTAAAGTGCCATAGCACCTTTCTCACCAATATGTTACAAAAACTGAATAGAAGTTTATTAATCCATTCGTGTATCGTTGGGTTCTTGGACTTCTTCCATGACTGCTTTGCTTTTAACAACATTCCTAATAATCTCCAGAATGATTCTCCTGCTGAAGATTTGCCTCTTCAAAGGGGACCTGCTATTTTAGTAAAAGAAATTAAATGTTTTTAATTTGGAGGAATAGAACTATTTTCCCTTAAAAAGCATGCCATTATTGGTTTTTTCTCCATAAAAAGTCCAAGAAAATATCAATTAGTCTGCCTACCTATCTTGGTTGCCAGGTTAACCAATTGGCCTTATTTTAACCTTTTCTGGTTTTCATATTAACTTTTTGAAATTAGTTCAAGTTTATTGTTTGAGATGATGTGCACATTCATTTAAAGCAAATTACAGCTTTGGAAGCTTTTTCAAATTTAAACTGTATTGTATTATTAACAAGATAGATAAGCTAGTAAGAAATCCAACATACATAAATATAATACCTAACATATTTATTGCACTGCTCCTAAACAAAATTTTACTGGAGAATTTATACATATTTAAGATAATTGCCTATTTAAACATATGAGTACTGATATTTTAGCTTTACTTGTTTTTATATTACTATAACTTCCTAGACTGTAGTTTTAATCTGTATTTTCTCTTTTCAATTCAATATTAATAAAGTTCACAAATTTTGCATTTGTTTCTATTCAGTCTTGTTGGTATCTTCAAGGAAATATCATGCCTCTTCTAGATAAATGATTATGGAAAATAAATTATTTTATAAACTATTCTTTCTTTATTCATCAGTCATTTAGCAATAGTCTCATTAAAACAGCCCTACAGGTTGATTAGAGAATGGTAGTACCATCATACCAAAAATAAGAACCTAAAATATAAATTTTGAAAACAAAAATAAAAGGATTTTCTAGATAAACTACCAAATTAAACTGACTCATCATAGACTGGTTACTTTTATGTAAGGATCAAAGCAGCAGTAACCAGCAGTTAGGAGAGTAAGGCAATTGTATTCAGCAAAACCAGAACGACAAAGATGTAGAAAATCAAAGGGCAATAGAAAGGTCTCAAGTAGCTCAAAGTTTGTTTTCAATCTCATTTTAGACTTTAACAAAACCTTAGTGTGTGTATGAATTTCTTTCGCAAATAGCCCTCTTTTGAGTGAAACTGATTTTTGTGAGTAGTTGTCAAATGCGACATTTTCTGCCTTTTTGCAAAAGTAGAAATTGCTCACCTGGGATGGAAGAGTCTTTGTTAAGTTAGAGCTCTGAAATTGATGTTTTGAGAATTAGGCCTTAGATATATGTCTTTTGAGAATGAGTTTGGTGATTTCTCAGGACTTTCTTTCTTATGAAATATGGAAATAAAAAAAATGTTCAAACATTGCCCCTATCTTAGGTGACACACATATTTAAACAGCTTTTCTAATTTATTTCTAAAAAGTAGGTCATCTAAATTACACAGATGCTCTATCTTACTGCAGCAGTACACAGGCTATTCTAATCACCTTTGATTGCCTACTTTTGCTGAAAAGAGATTATTTTAATTTACTGTACACTATTTCTGTTTTGTGTGTATGTGTGTGTATTACTTAACACACTGTTTAAAATATTGATCTTCATTTATGAACTAGAATTTAAGATTCACAATACAGTCAACCACACTATCAAATTACTTTGTCAATTACTGAATAGGTAAAAATTGTGACTAAATTTATGTAACAATGTCATTATGATAATACATAATTAAAATTTAATCCTTACAGATGAGCATTGCTGCTACAGTCACGCCCGTATCACAGAATAAACACAAAGGTAAGAGAAAAAAACCTAACTAAAGAGTTAAGTATTATATGCAATTTAATATTATACAGCTATTAAAGGTAATGTTCAGGGGTAATTTGAAGCAAAATAATTAGTGACAACATTTATATATTCTATGATTTCAAGTCATTGAAGAAACAAAATATATAGGAAGAATTTGGGAAAAAATGCCAAAAGATTGATATTATTCACAACTGAGTAGTAGGGTTATCAGCGATTTTTATGTCTTTTCATACTTTATAGAAAAATTCAAATAACTGTGAGGATATAGTACCTTGAAAATCAATCAGAAGTCAAAAGAAGTTTAAAGTAATGCAGAAAAACAAGGAAAAGATATAAACAAAGCCTACATAAATGACTCACAGGTTTATCTATAGGCTACTGGATCATAATTTGATTCATTCTCTGAAGTCTGGACTTATGAATACAACCATCAATTTAGCATCTCAATTTATATATTTAGTAGGCATCTGAAATGGTGTAAATTTAAAACTATACTCATGATGTTCCCTACATAGTTTTATATCCTTTCCCTTTTTAGTTAATGTTGGCTTTACTATTTCAGTTCCTCCTGCCAAAATATTAGAATGATATTGTATTTGTTTCTACAGTTTTTTCATATTTCTTTTTCTTTCTTTCTTTCTTTTTTTTTTTTTTGAGACAGAGTCTTACTTTGTTGTCTTTGTTAGAATGCTATGGCTTCACAGCTCACGGCAAATTCCAGCTCTTGAGCTTAGGCGATTCTCTTGCCTCAGCCTCCCAAGTAGCTGTGACTATAGGTGCCTGCCACAATTCCCGGCTATTTTTTTGTGGCAGTTTGGGGCCACAGTTTGAAACTGCCACCCTCAGTACATGGGGACAGTGCCCTACTCACTGAGCCACAGGCTCCATGAAGTTTTCTCATATTTCTTACCCATCCCATCAGCAGAAGTAGTTTTTGGCTCTGTTCTCAAAATACAATTAGAATATATAAACAATGTACAATTCTCAAAATACAATTAGAATATATAAACTCTACACCGTTCAAACTACTATTGTCGATTATTGTCTAGCTCCCCATCACTTGTCCACTTTAGTCTGATCTGAACTGTAACAACACAAACTATAACTCAGAACACATCAGATTTTTCTCAGCACCCTGCAATACATAACCTGGGACACTTGTGGGCGCATTTCTAATATCTGTCATGGAGCCAACATATAGTGGTTCCTTGAGAAATATTTCCTGAATAAATAAATTATGACAATAAATTCATACTTGAAATTGGGCTTGTTTTTTTATGCGGATTTATCGAATTTGCTTTTAATGAATAATTATCTTCACTTTTTTTATCTTTTCATGGTAAGTGGTTAGTGATAACTATCAATAAATATATACATTCATCATCCACTGTGATGTAGTATCAAGGCCATTCGAGTAGGTGACTGAGGCCACGATTGTGGTCTAGTCTTCATGGAGCTATGAAACCTTGGACCGCTCAATGAACCTCCTAAGGGCTATTTTTCTGTTGTGAATAGGTAACAAAGTCATTGCGATGAGTACATCACAATAGACAGGAAATTATATAGCATATAAAACAGTAATGTTTTATATTTTAATGAACTGTACAAATAATTTGAGGATATTTATAAATATTTCATCCTGTAATTAATTTCAGGATACATATCATAGCATGTTAATTTTTTATTTTTTTTTTCATTTCATTAATGTGAGCATACAAATAAGCTCACCAATTTTCAATTTTTAAACTACAGTATCTCCTCCTATACATAAAAATACATTCATAAATACTTAAAATAATCAAAGTTGATAGTAGGAAATATTGAAACAATATCTCTGAGATTATTATTAGAAATGCTATCTATTTTAAGCATCATAAAAAACTTTTGTTTGAGTTCAGTATTTCATATGAATTACAAGGAAGAAATTTTATTCATAGATACTACATAATACATTGTAATAAAGGAGATAAGGGCCAGTCATAGTGCTCTCATTTGCATTGACACTATCTTTTCTTCATTCTAATCTCATGGAATTTAACAAAATCATTGTCAAATCAACTTTGGTCCGACATCTTACATTATTTCCACCATTTCTCTAGGAATAAATTAGTAATAAATCTTTCCCTCATTGCTTTCTTTCTCTCTTCTTTCTATTTCTCTTTCTCCCCCCAATATACATAAATTCTCAAGTCATAATTTTATACATATTGTCATAACATTTGCTGCTCTGGGCAAGAACGAAGCAAAATTTCAAGCTTAGATACAGCCTAATGGCAGTACTCATAAATATATCTCAAAACTAAATAATGGTTAAGAATTATTTTGCAAATATTGGTTATGAGTATCTATAACTCTAGGCTGAAATAAAAATTAGATGTCCTTTTGATGTTTTAATTCCAGACAGTAATATTAAGCCATATTTTTGTAAAATTAGATATTCTATATTATACATAAAGTTTTATATGCAACTCAAATTCAGTTGGAATTTCAAATAAACAGAAAATTGTAATTCATATATATATATAAAACACATGAGACTATTCAAAGTAATTCAAAATGCTCAACTTAATTCATGCTTTTCTAATTTATTGTTGACAAAAAGAAGTCACACAGCAACAACAAAAATGCTCAATGACAAAGTATATACTCTTTGATCTTGCCCTAGTATATTTGAACTACTTTTTCCATAAAGAAAGAGATCCTAAAAAACTTTTTTTGAAATTCTGTAAAGCAACAGAATGTTATGTAACAGTTTATTATCTTAATTAGCTTTAAGGAATGTATTAAGAGGAGAACATTTTATCCCTTTTTTAAAAACTGGAACTATCTCCTTGTTAGCTTATTCCCTTCTGCTCAATAAATCTGTATCAATAATAGGGATGTTAATATATAAATTGTCAGAGCTTAAGTTATTGATATTACTTGTTCTATAGGAAAATGAAATAATGGTAGTTTGTTGAAGGGCCCTCTCAAGGCCCTGCCATCTCTCACAATGTGGACAACCCCCAAAATATCAACAGTCTGAGACAGCACCAAGGATAGAGAAAAAGAGAATCTTTGTCTTCAAACCTAAAGCTGACTAATATATTTGAACAGATATTAATGAATCTGCACAATTATCCTCTTTTTACTATTATCTACTATTATTTTTCGTGTCAGTAGTAGGAATGAGAATTAAAAGTCATCTATGGCCAGGCTTGGTGACTCATGCCTATAATCCCAGCACTCTAGGAAGCCAAGGTGGATGAATTGCCTGACTTCAGGAGTTCAAGATAAGCCTGAGCAAGAGCAAGACCCTTTCTACAAAAAAAAGTAGCTGGACAAAAGTGAAACTTTCAACAAATGGTGCTGGGAGACCTGGATAACCACATGTAAAAGACTGAAACTGGACCTGCACCTCTCACCACTCACTAAAATTTATTCAAGATGGATGAAAGATTTAAATCTAAGGCATGAAACAACACAAATCCTCAAAGAAAGTGTGGGGAAAACACTTGAGGATATTGGCGTGTGGAAAGATTTTATGAAGACTTCCATGGCAATTGCAACAACAACAAAAATAAATAAACAAATGGGACTTAATTGAACTGAATAGCTTCTGTACAGGTAAGGAGACAACAACCAAAGAACATAGACAACCTTTACAATGGGAAAGGATACTTGCATATTATAAATCAGACAAAAGTTTAATAAGTAGGATCTACAGAGAACTCAAATTAATCAACAAAAAAAGAGCCAACTACCCCTTACCTCATTGGGCAAAAGACACGAATAGATCCTTCTCTAAAGAAGACAGCCAAGTGGCTAAGAAACATATGAAAGAATGTTCGCCATCCCTACTCATCAGAGAAATACACATCAAAACCTCCCTGAGATATCACCTAACCCCAGTGAGAATGGCCCACATCACAGTCTCAAAGCTGCAGATGCTGGTGTGGATGTGACAAGAAGGGAACACTTTTACACTGCTGGTGGGAGTGCAAGCTACTACAGCCTTTTGGGAAGGAAGTATGGAGAATCCTCAAAGAATTCAAATGAGACCTCCCATTTGATCCTGCAATCCCATTACTGGGCATCTACCTAGAAGAAAAAAAAAAAATCCCTTTACCATTAAGAACACTTGCACCAGACTGTTTATCGCAGCTAAATTTACAATTGCCAAAATGTGGAAATAACCTAAATGTCTACTAATCCAGTAAGAGATTAACAAGCTGTGGTATATGTATATCATGGAAAACAATTCAGCCATTAAAAGAGACAGAGACTTTACATCTTTTGTATTAACCTGGATTGAGGTGGTACTCATTCTTCTTATTAGGGCATGACAAGAATGGGGATCCAAGAATCCAATGTACTCAATTCTAATTTAAAGATGGTAGATGACCTAATCCATGGTTGGGGGTAGGGGAATGAGGGAACCGAGAGAGGGGAGAAGGATATGGGTTCACAGTTGTTTGGCACACCTCTTGGGGGCAGGACACAATTTTGAGAGGAAATTACTTAACAAACGCAATCAGTGTAACTTAAATCTTTGTAACCTCAATGGATTCCAAACAATACTAAAAAAAACCTCTATGTATGCCTAGTCTCACAGAAATAATAGCATTTATGAGCACTCAAATTTCGAACTTCCTTAATTCCAGTTTTAAATACTAAGTATATTACTCTAACCTTACCATATTCATTGGTTATTTTGTCAAGTTTGAAGGCATCACTGTAAAACATATACAAATATATTTTTAAATATGTATTTAACATCTTTAAATTATATTAAAGTTCATATCATAAATATCTATATACATTATGCTATAGTTTAATTTTATTTTAAAACACCTCATATCTCCTGAGGCATGTCTGGGAAAGGAAGGCAAAAGTCCCATAGTGTTATCAGTGGCTTCAAAAGGCCAGGCTATAAAGATAATGGTGACATAAAAATCAGAGGTGTCTTAGAAAGTTTAGTGTGTTCAAATTTACTACCAGCAATTCTAAAGCCAAAATCCAACTTCTCTTCCTGAGTTATGAGCAGAGAGCTAAAAATATACCTGTTAGATAAAGAACAAATGTTGTCTAAAGCTAACTGTAAAGGCTTTTCATGATACTGTAGCCTGTTGGTTTAAAACTCTGAACTGATGCTCCAGGGGCTATGAAAGAGGATTTCCTAGTGGCTAATGGGAAATCCATTCTTATTTATACTCCACAAAGAAAATTTATTCTTACATTAAAAGGAATTTTAAATGATACTCCCATCACCAAAGGAAGCTGACTCTGGCATGAACTCAAATGCAGAGTTCTCAGCTGAGATGGGTGAGTTAAAGAGACAACCCCAGTGCCAAGTGGCACTTTCATGAACACCTACAGCAAGCAGAAAGTGTTCTCCAGGAAACCACATAATAAAGACAATGAGGAGATGAAAAAAATCTGTAGTCAAAAGGGCCTCAAGTTGAAGTGAAATGACATTTCCTCTTTCTTCATAGTTTACTGTGACGAGAATAAGCTCTGCCAGCTGGGATTCAAATTCAGGCTCTGACACCGATGGCTGTTTTAGCTCTGTTTCCAAATAGAATTAAAAAAAAGAAAATGTACTCACAAAGGTTTTAACTGAAATGAATTTAAAGAAAGGGCTGTTACAGACATGTAGGTAAAATTAACCATAAAAGACATAAAGGGACCTGGGGATGAGCCGCAGTGGGAAGTAGTTATCACCATAAGCCCAGTTAAAGAATGGAGGGCCCACAGTTAGATGTTACCAGCACTGAGTGAAGGATGATGTGGACAAGGAACCACCCACGAGTTGTGGTTGTTGAAGAATACAAGCACTGCCAGACTGATAGCCAAGCAGGGGACACTGGGGGAATATACAGCCATTCTCATGTCCCCTATATCCACGTCCCCTGCCAGTCTTCAGCTGTCACAGCAAATTGAAAGCCAAATTCATGATGCTGTCAATGGAGATTTGCTCATGGGACAGAGAGGACAATAATGGACCTGGGTGGAAATTCCTTGTTGAATGATAGGTAGGGAGCAGGGAAGATGTATCTGTTTTAAAGAATATGTGTATCTTCTTTAAGGGGGATCATGGACTTGAATTTAAACTTTCTCAAAAGTCAATCATTTTCTTGTTTTCCTTGTATCTTCTCCGGGACAAAGCATCTGAAGATTACTTTTATATTAATCCTTCATGCCTCAGTTTCTCCCATCAATTTTTCTTTCTGATAATTGTATCATGTATAGACTTGCAAAATAGATCTTTCCCTTCATTTGTTTTTCATCCCAATTTGATTTCATTTAAATTTATAAAATTATATCTTCTTTTAAACAATTCTTTACTTCTAATATTTTGCCTCTTAAATAGTTTTCAAAAAGGATTTGCATATTGCTTGATATAAATTTCAGGTGAGTGTTCTAGAAGAGAAAACAAAGTTTTGTGTTAACTCTGTGAGTCCGGCATAAGCCAGGCTACTAAGAGATACATAGTCAAAGTATCTGAAGAAATCAGGCTTAGCTTGTGCCTTGTCCTAGTCTAGGTATAGGAATTCATGAGCTTTCATGGGACATTACCTGGCCTTATAGTTTTACTGCAGATACTTGATTTCATTGGTGTTCACCTAGCATCTGCTGTGTTTGGTTAAGAAAATGGACCAATTCTGGTAAAAACTAAACTCTCTCTGTCTCTCATTTACTGGCTTCAAATAATGCAATCATTATTTTTAGATGTCATAGCTTACTTAACCATCTCTTCTGCCCCAATTTAAGTGGGTTATGTTTACAGAACACATTTTTCTCCTCATGATTCTGTATTAATAGCATCTTTACTTGATTTCCTAGAAAGAAAACTGGCTGTATTGTGATTACATCTGGTCTCTTATTTGGGGGATTTTTGAAAGTCTACAGAGAAAAATAGGATTTTTCCAAAATAAGTAGAATGTATCTTCTTAAACCTAATGCTCTGGTATATTTTTCCCACTTGTTTGTGAATAGTCTCTATAACTTTACCAGAGATAGAAACAAAAAAAACCCAAATGATGACATTATTTCTTCTTGCTCCTATGAGAAACATTGTTCTTTCTGTATACTGGATAAATTTTCTGCATTAGCTTGGAAATATTTATGTTAGTTTTTAATAGTTTAAAGGATTATTTTCTCCTCTGGCGTCTACCCCAGGAGTGTTGTTCCTGCTTTTTACAAAGGAGAGACATTAAGACATTTGTGTTCTATACCTGATAGATCCAACTTGTACTTGCATTATGCTATAATCAACACATCGAAACACATAATGGCAAAAATGTATGTATGATCTACGTACAAATGACTTAATAAAAAATTAAAAAATAAAGAAAAGAGAGAGAAGCTTCAAGTTTGTGACTTTTTCAAATCAAAATAAGGAGCTGAACTTACTGGAAAAGCAACATGTTCATTTGGCATAAAAATAATTGAATATAAATAAGAAGTATCCATGTAGAGTAGTTAACTAATTGGTGATGGCTTTGTTCTGGCTAAGAGAATAATGGACAACTCTCTTAAGAGAGAAGGGGAGAATTCCTTTTCTCTCACAATGTTAATTGGTAGTTTACAGAAAAAGTTGGAAAAGTTCTATGAAGCTTCAGTTGTGGTACAGAAATATTTAAATCCTCATGACTCAGAGCTACAGTTCATACTTAAAACTAGGTTTAATAAGAGCATCAGAAAATACAGCCTTCCAATGCCATGTTTGCAGATCAAGCTAACATGCTTAAGCAGAATTTTTCAGAAAGAGGAATAAAAACAAAATGGAACTTAGGGATAACATAAAAGAAAGATCTCAAATTCAAACAAAACAAGAGTTACTGGGGTAAGTAAAATATGCTAAACAGAAGGTGCATCTATTGGAATCTGGAGGACGTGATACAGCATAGCTCAAACCTAGCCCAACTCCTAACTAGAAAAATTCAGTTCCCCACAGTCAAGGTCTAGCGGAAAGAAAGGTATGCCAATTTCTTTGCACAAACACTATTGGCTCTGTGGATGGGGTGCCGGCCCCATATCCTGAGGGTTGC
>CAUYRH010024779.1:0-16045 GCA_963574655.1 Perodicticus potto | reverse complement strand
GAGACTTTACCTCTTTTGTGTTTACATGGATGGAGCTGGAACATATTCTTCTTAGCAATGTATCTCAAGAATGGAAGAAAAAGTATCCAATGTACTCAGCCCTACTATGAAGCTAATCTATAGCTTTCATATGAAGGCTAAAACCCAGTTATAGCACAAGAAATGGGGAGGGGGCCAAAGGAGGAGAAGGGAGTGGGAGGATGGGTGGAGGGAGGGTGATTGGTGGGATCACACGGTGCATCTTACAAGGGTACAAGTGAAAATTACTAAATGTAGAATATAAATGTCTTCATATAGTGATTAAAAGGCCATGAAGGCTATGTTAAATAGTTCGATGAGAATATTTCAGATTGTATGTGAAGTCAGCACATTGTGCCCCATGATTGCACCAATGTATACAATTATGATTTAATAAAAATTAAAAAGAAAGAAAAGAAATGTTTCCTTTTAAATAACATGCAACTAAATTCATCCTGAGTCCTCACAAAGGCCTCAAATAACAGGAAGAAGTATTTTTTTTTGTACACCATGATTTCTAAATTAGCATTCCCAGGCATTTCTATGCTACCTACTTATTAGTATAGGAAATAGGCTACTTGAAATAGGCGATATGATTGTTTAAAAAAATTTTTGTAAAATTTGAGGACATGTTAAAGAGCTTTTTCATTCAATTTTTTTTGTGTGTGTGTGTGCTCTTCCTAATAGAGAACGGTAGTGTTAAAAAGAATATTGGAGATCATTGAGTCTACCTCTCTTAGTTGACAAATGAAAAAACTGAGAACCAAGGAAATTAAATGATGTGACCACAGTCCTATTGTTTATTGGAAACATGGCAGCACTCTCACCAATTTCTTGACACATGGTCTAGTGCCCAATTAAGTCAAACTGCCTCATACAGATATTTCTTCTTCTTCTCCCCCTCCTTTTTTTCTTCTTCTTCCTCCTCCTCTCCTCTTCTTCTTCTCTTTTCCCTTCTTCCTCCCACCTTCTCTTCCTCCTGCTGCCTCCTTCCTCTTTCTCCCTCCCCTTTTCCCGTTTACCTCTATTCATTCTGTCAGTTCCATTGTTCTCAAGTGGAGGGGATTTTGCCCCCAGGAGGCAATGTCTGGAGTCATTTTGGCTGTCACAAATAGAGAGAGGTTGCTACTAGCATGTGGTGGGTACAAGCCAGGGGTGCTGGAAAACATCCTGCAATGTATAGGAGAGCCCCCAACAAAGAAGTATTCAGTTCAAAATGTCAGTAGTATCAAAGTTGGTAAACTCTATTCTACTTACATTCTGTAGTGATTAAAGTGGGCATAATCTAGAACACATCCTTTAAGTAGAATCTTTTATATTCTTTTTTTTTTTTTTTTTTTTAGAGACAGAGTCTTACTTTATTGCCCTCAGTAGAGTGCCATAGTGTCACAGCTCACAGCAACCTTCAACTCCTGGACTTAGGCAATTCTCTTGCCTCAGCCTCCCGAGTAGCTGGGACTGGAGGCGCCCACCACAACGCCTGGCTATTTTTCGTTGCAGTTTGGCTGGGGCCAGGCTCAAACCTACCAACCTCGGTATATGGGGCTAGTGCCCTATTCACTGAGCCACAGGCGCTGCCCTATATTCTTAATGACCTTTTATGTGTAACTCTAGTATGAAAATAAAAGCAGTATTTAATTTTCACAGATTTATTTTTTGAGCTCAAATCTATAATTTTTGCATGTTATAAGGTCATTCTGTAGAAGCTATAGTTAATGTGTTGGTGATATCCATTGTGAAAAAAAAAAAGATCTTTAACATACTTTAGTCCATTTGTTTTTAATATCATTTGAAAAAAATCTGTAAAAATGTGTTTGAAAATTAAATCCAAATCAAACATTCTTGAGATTCCTAAATTACCTCTACCGAACCTCAGAGATCTGTGGACCACTTTTGCACTGATCCATATGTTATAACCCCAATATATTTCAAGTGTTAAGATATCATTTTTCAAAAAGTTAAACACATGGCTGTACAAATATGAAATTAACTTGCGTTAAGAAGTATTTTATCAATTAATGAGGGAACTGATAAAAGATTAAAACTTATTTAAAGGAGAGTTTTAATAAGAAAAACACACACTCCCTTATACACATGCATATAGGATTAGGAATGTTGACACCATTTGGGTTCGTTTTTTTTACAGAATAAAAATCAATTGTATCTCTACTGGGCAAAGTTTATTTGAATCACTATGAACAAAAATCATTGCAACTTCTACCCCTATGGAGTTATAAAATCATCTAGAAAAGGTGGGCACGGTAGCTCATGCCTGCAATCCTAGCACTCTGGGAGGCCAAGGCAGGAGGATCACTGAGCTCAGGAGTTCAAGACCAGCCTGGCCAAGATTAAGACCCTGTCTCTATCAAAAATAGGAAAAATTCGTCGAGCATTGTGGTGGGCTCCTGTAGTCCCAACTACTCTAGAGGCTGAGGCAAGGAGGATCACTTGAACCCAAGAGTTTAAGGTGGCTGTGAGCTAGGCTGATGCCATGGCACTCCAGCCTACAGTAACAAGAGTGAGACTGTCTCAAAAAAATAACATAAAATCACTTAGACAATTAATTTTCCAAGGTGCATATCCCTGTGGAATCTGATAATCTCAGATCAAGAAGGTCTGCTAAATTCATAGTCCCCACCCTTTTTGCTATTAGGACCAGTTTCTGGAAGACAATTTTTCCAGAGACCAGATGTAGGTGGGGATGGTCTCAGGATGGTTCAAGCTCATTACATTTCTTGTGCACTTTATTTCTATTAGTATTACATTGGAATACATAATGAAATAATTATACTAGTCACCATATTGCAGAATTACTGGCAGCCTTGAGCTGGTTTGCTTGCAACTAGACAGTCCCTGCCTTAGCATCACCACCTCAACTGCACCTCAGATCATCAGGCATTAGATTCTCACAAGGAACATGCAACCTAGATCCCTTGCATGTACAGTTTGCAGTAGGGTTCATGCTCCTATGAGGATCTAAAACTGCCACTGATCCAGAGTGGAGTTCAGACAGTAATATGAGAGGTGGGGAGCTGCTGTAAATACAGATGAAGCTTCATTTGCTGGCCTGCCGCTCACCTCCTACTGTATGGCCTGTGTCTCAACATCCCACAGAGCTGTACTGGCCCACAGCCCAGGGCTTGGGGATGTCAGTGATAAACAATTTCTTCGCCTCCACCAAAGAAACATATGGCAATCCCCTTTGACCATTCGATTGACCAAATGATTGACAATTTTTCTTGAAACAAATCAGTTCTAAAGTTTCTGTATTGTGAAGATCCCTTACAAAATTTCTGCCATTTTCAGCTGTTATTTACAGATATCTCTTCTCTGTTCTGTCTCTTCTAACTGCCAAACACATACAAAGTTCTGTTTCTAAGAAGACCTACACAATTAGGTCAGCTGAGCCTATACTTTTTAGGCTTCATGTGAGTGAGAGAGGAAAATGTTAATTACTTAATGTAAAAATAAACCAGGAGAACACGTTTTTCTCACTGATTGCCTGACTGTTTTCTGGTACATACAGCTGAGAGGGAAATTAAATTATCATCACTGATTGGAAGTTCAATGCTTGTTTTTGTTTGGGGAGCAGCAATCTGGAAACGGAGATGCTATTAGAGAGAAGGTAAAATGTGATCTTCATGTCTGAGTGCTCCCGTCTACCTGGAGGGATACAGCAGTGTTTCTAGAATCAAAATTCTGATGGGTAATAAAGCTATCTTGATCTTCTTTCCCCAAAGAAAGACAAAAAAAGGGCGTATTATTATAAAATTTTATCTGATTAAAATGGAAACACTTTCGTTCTAGAAAAATTTATGAAACACAGAAAAGCACAAAGAACACAAAATAAAGTCTATTTCCTTCTCTCTCTTTCATAAAACTTATCTCTTTCTGCTTCTCAATCTTTCTCCTCTTGTTGTATATAAACATATCGATTTATTTATACAGACTTAATTTTTAGTAAACATTACATAGATAATTTGTAGTAACTTGTTTTTTCATACAATGATATATGTATGAAAAATATACCCCTAAAATAGTTTATGCCATTATGAATTTGTTGAATTGTATCATAAATATACAAAATATGAATCTTATTAAAGTTTTATTACAAATGTGGCTTAACTAAGGACATGTTCATCTCTGAGCATTAACAAGAAGATCGTATTAGACGATTGTGCTGTATTTTGACTCCAGGTGCATATTATTTTCAAAGATGTCATTGCAGTTGCTTGCTTTTACGTATAATTTTAGAAGTGAGATTCAATTTTGTGTTTCAGTTACTTGCTTATCTATATAGGTGCTACCTGAAGAAAAAAAAATACACACTGTATTAAGTACACTTCAAAATTGGTTTTGTTTTAAACTTTCTTAAATAAATCCTTGGCTTTATTATCACTTCATTCGTTTTGTAGGCAAATCTAACACATATGAAATGAGAAAGTCTTAAATTTGTTAGCTAGCTTACAAAAGTCACTATGGAAGGTGCATAGTACAATGTGGATACTATTTAATATTTTGAAATCAGATAGTAATACACAATAAGTTTGTGTTAAATAACTCAAGGTGTATTTTAGTTTTGCTAGTTCAAATTCCATAATGTGAGAGATTTTTCTATATCAGAAGGTAGTAAGTAATATGTTGTTCAGAATAAAATATCGATTCATATTAAAAAGGAAAGAAATTACATAAAGTATGATAGTTAATGAAAGTAAATAAAAAAATCTTCTCAGATTCTAAAAACATAATATCTGCTGCTGATTGCAACTCTTTTTAGAGGTAAAGTTGGTTGGGGTGTGTTAAGAGGTAAATAGATGTGAAGAAAAAATATCTAAGAATAACAAACAATGTATTTATCATTTTTATTCCTGCCCTGTGTTTTAATATTAGTTTTCCCTCATAGATACCTTATTAAATATGTAAGATCTCTCTGGTTTTTTTTATTTTTTTATTTTTCTCAGTTGAACCTATCATACCTCATCTAACACGATCCTGAAAAATAACAGCAGTTATCATAGTAAATAGAATGACCCTCCTAAGTGGCTCACAATGACTTTCTCCTTTACGATCTTTGGGGGCTGCATTTTTTAATGGACCAGGCACGAGTCAATTCCATATACGTTTTTACTGGTATCAAATACCGGCACAATTTATTTTAATCAATGTAGCCCTCAGCCATTTCAAATATCTTAAGGGAAAGGAATGGAAATCTCCAGAGAATAAGAAAACTGAAAAGTGTGAATCACCTACATTTCTCATTTACCCATGCTAATTAAGACCAAGCATTTGAAAGTTACCATCTGAAGGAAAATTAAGCCAATTAACCCACTGATGAAGATAATTTTCAATATTCTATCAGGAGGCAAGAATCTTCACCAGCCCTTCTTACTCCTACTGTGGGGGTAATTTTCATACTGTCTCTGAGCGCTAAGAACTTAAACGAATGTCACGCCAGTTCCATGGGTTCTAATTGCAACTTTTATTTAAATTCTGATTTTCTACCCCACAGCTTGATTTCTGATTGGCTGGACCTGATTGCTTTTAGACCTGATTAGATTTTATTTGTAGGCCCTTAGATACTCACATGGATGAGCATTTCTGAATTTAGAGGAAAATCCTCCTAAGATCTAGCTTTTCTATGTCAACTGGAGCATAAGAATCACTAGAGGTTCTTTAGGAAAGGGATTAATTTGGGAGCATTCATTACCAAATAATTATAGTGTTTGTATAAGTTACTCATGAATTTCCAGGTCTAAATCTCTTTCTCAGAAAAATACATTTTTCTTTAATTGTAGCATATGTAGCATTTTGTCTTTTATTGTTTTTCCTTATGCTTAGAGTTAGCTAATATAGCTGGCGTAAAAAGAGCTGGCATTTTACACTATAAAATGACTTTACCAACTGAAGCCGAGCAAGTTCCTTTGTCCATTTCTTCGTAAGATACACTTCCTTGTTTGACGGAGAGAAGCTCAAAAGAATTAAATGAGATAAATATATGCCAAGTAGAGCCTGCATAGACCACCTCCCTACACTGACCGCGTCCTTATGTTGAACTAATTTTCATAGACCAGACATGCACCACATGTATGTATCACTATTGTCAACCTAGTTCCTTATGCCGACCCCTCTGCATGTTGGCCAATTGGTTACAGTATCTTGAGTGGGCCAACTTAGAGGTTCCAGTGTACTTATTTAAAACCCAGGGCCTTTCAGACGTAAATGAGAGTTGTAACTATTATTTATCTAAATATTTTTAGCATTTTTTGTAATTTTGACAGGAGTGCACTAATGTGTAAAGAATAAAATAAAAATAAAACAAACTGATCTTGCATCTGGTCCTGGTCATGATTTGGAGTTATCTGCGGAGCCTCTCCAGGCTTTTCTGATCCCTGCTCTAGGCTCTCCATAGCTGCCATACACCTAAACTTAGTCTTGTCTATTTCCAGCTCAAATACTTTGGGGAGAAATGTCCTTTTCCTCAAGGAGGAAAATAAACCCACAATCTCTACCCAAGTTCCCACAATCTCCTCCAGTATTTTATTTCTGGAACTAGACCATCTCGAACTATCCTGTATGTAAGCAAGAAGTGATAAATTCCAGGAGTCTCCGTGAAGATAGAGGTAAAAACAGGGTGTCCTGATGATTTTCTTACATAGCACAAATATAATTCTATTTAATTGAATAGTTTTCTAATAATTTTTGAAACATAAAAAACACAAGCAATTTAACTATAAGATTACTAAATCAGAGATGTTCAAAGAGCCTTTAGGAAAATGCTGTTTTTCCTAATCATCATGATTGTTGATCAATGGCAATAACTGCACATTATACTAACTACATAGAATTACCAGTAACAATAATTTATGAAAACAGTGGCTCTCATTGTACATTGATTCTTGGAAAATATACTCTAAGAGACAGTCACTCTCTCCCTTTTAGTCAGAGCACAATCAAATCGTGGTTCTATGGGGACACCAGCACATTTCTGAAAACACATGCTGCTTTCTCCTAAAACCATCCAGTGAACGACTTTGGCTTTGGGGTGAATTCAGGAATGTCAGCATGTGTAGCTTTCCTGGTCGGGGTTCCATGAATTCCATGACACTCCGTGGAAACTGTATGGAAATACAGCAAAACTCACCAGGCATGTGAGAAGATACCTGACAACTAATAGCTCTATGAGTGGTTTATTACAAGTGAGGTCACTTGTAGGACCTAGGACATGGACAGTGGGCCACAGAACCCAAGGATCTTTCACTAGGAAGGCTCTGTGGACAGGGGCCAGGTATCTCATTGGTGTCTCCTGCTTCTGTCTCCAAAGGTTTTAGGCACGTTGTTCATCTCTTCTTTTTCTTCAGTGAGGAACATGACAAGAAACCAAGACCGTGGACCAATCTCTTTTTATGAGTAAAGCTATTTACAGAAAGCATAATTGTGGTTGGATTTGCACATGTTCAGTAATCTGTTTTAATTTCCTAGATAACCTGTGCCCCGTAATTGACTTTTTCAAACCCTTCTTCCAATCAGTATCTTATTGGAAAATGTGGAAATGTCTAATAGCAATGCCAACCCAAAGGACTGATCAGTCCGAAAGGGAATGATCTGGGACAGTGACTACGTAGGAGAATACATTTTGCAGCCCTTTCATGAGGCTCCTTACCCTCATGCATTACTTTATGGACTCAGTGGAACAATGAAACAGATCAAAGGAAAGAGAGTCGAGCCCTTGGATTTTAAGCTCCATTAAATTGTTTTCGTATTCAAAAAAGAACACTTTGGAGTTGCAGTGTAGGTCAGCACTGTGTCAGATGCAAGACCAGCAATCTGTTATACTATAAAATCTTAATTGTGAGTTTCAAAAGCATGCTATGAAAAAGTTGAGCATGACTTGAACTAGGTTTTCTGTTTCTAGGAGGGGCCCTGAAGCTGGGGAGGCCCTGAGGAGTGGTCCCAGGCTGAAGTGAGGGTGCAGGTGACTTCGTATTCCTTTATTAATCAGTCACAGGTGAGACTATAACCTTGGAAGAGGCAGTTTGTGGCTGCAAAAAGACACAGCTGTGAGCCCCCTGCAGTTAATGTGCCCAACAGCCTGGAGGTGGGAGCGTGGGCCTTGGATTGGGGATCAGAAAGGAGCACACGGTGTCCACTACAAGGCCTAACTTGTACTTTCTGGAAAAGGACACTAGCTGATCCCCTCATCTCCAGATAAGGTTCGTCTGCGTTAGAGAGGAAGAGCGGAAAGAAAAGACAGAAGTTATACACTGCTGGATTTCCAGGAATGGGGCATATACTCTCTCTTGTTTCTGGATTAAATCCTCAAAGGGAAGTGTGGGCAGGTGGATGGAAGAGCAGCTAAACTTCCCTTCCCTCGAGGGGGATAGACTAGTGGGCTCAGAGATGGCTTTTGGATGTCCAGTGTCCAATGGGAGAAGACAAAGTAGTCGACTGTCCCTCACTGGGATGTGCAAAGGCCCCAACCAGTGCTGAGATGGCAGGATATTCACACCAAGGAACTCAGAGGCCTGGATCTCAGCAGGGACAAAGGTAGGAGAGCTGGACTAGAGGGCGGGTGTCCTAACACCCTCCACACCGAAATAATACATAAGCACTTAGCCACCCTAGGGAGGAGGAAGAAGAGGAGAAATTCAAAATCGACAGAGAGTAAACCTCAGACGGTGACTTTGTTTACCTGGGGTTTCCTAGATTGAGCTTTCCACTATTGGGTGGTTGGACTTGAACAGGCACATGCATGTTAGTTATGGGCAATGTCGCCTTCATTACACATGACTTTGCTTCTGCTTCCTTCTAATGAAGTCAGCAATAATGAGTATTATCAGACAAAGACAGAAATATTTGAAATTAATAGTGAGATCTTCGATCCAATAATGTGGCCCCTCCCATGCTGAGGTCCTGGGACAAAAGCGTGAAAGATGACCTGCCCTAGATTGACGAAATGAAGCAACGATGAGGTAGGAGGTAGGAGGCATTCATCACCTGCCTTTCAGTTTTGGCATACAAGATGGGACATCTGATTCAGGCTGCCTTTTACTCAGGTGGCATGTAATCTGGGAGAGGGAATGTGACCAAGCAGAACCAATAAGAATCCTTTAGTGGAAAAAAGAAGATCTCTCTTCTTCAATGATCAAAATCTCTATAATCACAAAGATCTTGCGTTACTGGTTTTGCACCATGGGAATAAAAGCTTTCCTTCAAAGGAAGCTAACTCAGAGAAGTTAGAAAAGAAGGATGCAGAGGAGGAAAGATGATATTCTTAATTAAGTCCTGGATCCCGCCAGGCTTGAAGTCAGTATCGTTCTTAGAGTTTAAAGTTCCCTGAGAAATTCCTTTTCGTAATTCAGCCAATTCAAGTTTGTTATCTGTCACTTGGATCAAAGACTTGCTGTTGAATATGTATTCCTAGAGTCTTTAATTAAAGAAGGATTCTAGATACCAGTATATAGCGAAAATTAGATAGGTAGCCAGCCTCCTGTGATCATTAACTTAGGGGGAGACTATGTAATGGGCACTTCAATAGAAGAATGACTTAATGTTTTGTTCTGCCTTGGGTTTCTTAAGTTAATAAATAACATAAATTTTAAATGAGTCCTAAATCGTTTTCACATGATTGATGATGGCTCTAAGCAGTATGTTGACCCAGCCCCATGATGATTGACATTGGCAAAGGGGTGAAAAACTCCAAGGGGTAAAATCTCTCTATTCAGGAAAGGATTCTGGGTTTACTCCTGTGCTAAGCTATTTGGTGGCTTTGTTCCAGGTGGCTACCTGGAACAGTGTATAGAAAAAGATCCTGAAGCTGGGTCCAGATTCAATAGAAGAGCAGTCTCAGCCGATTACTAATGGCTACCATAGGAGCTGGACTGGGAAGTGGTACATAAGCCAGATGTTTTTTTTTCCTACTCTCACCCTGGCTAGAGAGAGTCTTATTCTCAAATGTGAAGGCTTATTCCAACGTGAATTTCCAGGGTCAGTGGAAAAAAAATCCAACAGTTCCCATTAGCTTCTATTATCAATGGACATTTACATGGGGAATATCAAACATTACAACTTAAATTATTTAATCTTTTCATGGAAAATTCTTATGAATTTCACTACAATTTCATGGAGTTCTGGCTGGTGATTCATATCTCTTTAAACAGTTTAAAATGAGGTTGAGGTCAAGGGGAGGGACAAAATACCAAACAGATGAGTAGCAATTCTATTTAAATGAGGCATAAAATTGTGTAGATGGTAATAAAAAAGAGCTAAAAATCCTGACCAAATTTTGGACAATATATGCAAAGAACCCACCTCCTATTGCATGTAGGTTGATTAGGGTTGACAACAGAAGAAGGAATACGGTGTAAAATACCATAACTTTTACCACCTGTGCACGAGTCATATACTGCTAAGATATAGCATATTTACAGTAGAGAGGAGTCAGGATTTGTCCCAATTAACCTTGTAACTAGATGTACTCCAGTGCTTATTAATGACAGTAATGAGATGCAGACAAGACAATGCATTAAACATCATTGGCATATAAATTAAATTCACATACAGTTTAAAAGGAATAGATACCTTTATGTACTGGACATGAAGGGAAATTATTAAGAAGCTATTTCATAAGAAAAAGCTAATTAGAAAGAAAATTCAATACTTTCTCTCATGCTCGTCTCCATCAATGTTAGAAACAAGTTTGACCACGAACTGAGAAATCATTCCCGTTGAAATTACTGTGCAAGGTACGAAATTAATTTTATGATTGTCCCAATGGAAGCTACAGTAGTTACAAATACTTATATGCCCATTATCATTTTCCTCTATATTGGCCTACATTTTAATTTGCTTAGGTTTCTATCTAAAGCTTATGAATAATTTAAAATAGATCTTCCTCTGTCTTCACAGCAAAATAGTGATAGATAGAAAAATGAGATAGACATTTCACTGTACACAGAATTAAAACTTGAAAGCAAGAAAATGTGAACTGTATACTAAAAGATTGTTTTAAAAGGTCATTTGTAAGACTACATAATTAAAGGGTAGCTCAGTGTCCAACATTTCACAACTTGACTCTTAACTGAGTACGTTTGGTAATTAGCTAGAAGAATTTCAGTCAGGGCTGGGGTATTCTAAGATTCCTCTACAAAAGATTGTGCCCCATATCTTAGAAGGAGCATCTAAATTTTTATCAGGGCTAAAGAAAATTTGATTAGGACATTGGCCTCACCTACAATTATTAGAAAATATTACCACTATTGAAAGGCTGAAAAAAAAAAACACTGGTCTTCCCAATTGCCACAGGCTGATAACTACTGCCTTCCCCTCCCTCATCCCTCTAGATCTATAGAAAAACCAATCTTACAATAGCAGCGACAAAAAAGGAGGGGGGAGCTCCTCCCACTCACCTATGTAATAAACATCAAACATCAAACTGACATTAAGTACAATGGTGTCAGAGCCACCATCAGAAATCAATCAAAGACATTTTTCTTTTGTGATTTATTTTTATTTTTATTTTTTTTTTATTCACAGTAACTCCAAAGAAAACCAAAGAGGAAAAGCAAGCTTCTAAACAAAAACGAAATTAGTAACAGCAGACCCATTGCCAAGGGCAACATGCATTTGACAGAAGATGGGATGATGACAGATGAGTCCTCATTCCCAGTCTAAATTTTGTCTACAAAATGAATTCATAATATCTTAAATATTACCAGCTATGCTCTGCTCACCTTTGTTCTACAGAATGGAAGGGGGTTGTGTTGGCAGAAGTCATCAGGGGTGTAATTTCCTCCACGGCCCCACTTAAGCTGCCACCCCCCCCCATTTTGCAGTTGACAGTAATTGTTATAGTTCGTCTCTCTCGCTCAAGTCTCTTCCTCTTTACTATATTCATGGATCTTTTTTTTCCTCTCTTCGTCTCTTCTGGTATAAAGTTGCAGTTGTCTAGTTTCTGCTAGTGGGACCATGAATTTTTAACTGGGTTGAAAATACTCGACCAAAACCATATTTAATTTTAAAAATTTCTTTCTTTGAAAAAAGTATGTATTTTCATAGCCTGCTATAGAAATGATTTTTCCTTTTTAACACGAAAAGTTAGGGTTCATCTAGTTCGACCTCCTCCATGAGAAAACTGAGATCCAGAAAGGTTACATGACTTAATTAAGGTCTCAGTCAATACGTAATGCTGGGGTAATCTCTAAAATAGTGAAGCAAACTGCTTCCAGTTGTACTTTGCCCTGTGATTTTGATTCTCTCAAAATCTCATGGAAAGAAACAGGTATTAGTTATCATCATTTTAGAGATCAGGAAGTTCCTGCTCAGAGAAGATAATTAATTCAGCCAAGGTCACACAGTAAGTGACAGCCTCGCTGCCTGCAAGAATAGCCAACGTCCCAGGAGATAGCTTCTCTTGTGATACTGTGTAGATTGCTTAGTTATTTATAAAAATATAAATTCCCATTTTTATATCCCGCATTAGTGCTATTACTTGCATTTTCAGTAATTTCCCTCTAACTCCAAAATTAATAAACGAATCACTTTGATAAAGCCTACCATCTCATTGTATTTATAAGCTCTATGAATCCGGTCGGAAATGGCCAGAGGTTGCTCCTCAATACTATGTCATGGGATGAGCTGAAATGACCCATGATAATGGGTTTTTACATGTTGTGAACCAAAGCAAATCAGTTTTATACTTGTCAAAATTTGTGCCTCACACAAGACTTTACACACTGTCTAATGATCATAAACTAGAGATTTTCAGAGGCCTCTAAATAGAACAAGATTATCTAAGAAAGGGAGGGCAGATTCAAAATTATTCTCGTATTCCATTTATTAAGCTCTTTTCTACAAAGGACAGATTCTCCCTTCTCCTACTTTCCGCCTTGCCTGATAAGCTTCGGAACAGTTTTTATAAAGGACTAGCTGGAAAACAATATTGAGCTTTCAAGCACTCTCTGTTTAGACAGACTGAGAAGGTAACAAAAGGTACAATTAACAGAAACGACTGCAAACTAATAATGGCAGAGCTATTTATTATTGAATCATCTTCCTCTAATTTTAGAAACTGAAGAACCTTCATTCCCTATTGTCCATATTTTAATTAATGCCTATTATTTTCCCTAAATAGTGCCCTCTTTTGACATGCTATTTATACACACGATTTCTGAAAATATACAGAATGTGCACGGCCAGCAGAATCTCCACAAAATGTTTTGTAAGAAGTATTTGGGTCTCTTTTTGTCTCGGGAATGTCTCGAGGACAAATTTGTAGTTGTGCCCTCTTGGGGGAATTCCAGCTTTCAGTTTCTTTTTATGTAATTTTAATATATCTGATGTTGTATTTTGATTACTCTGCATACATTTTCTGCTTCTACAATTAATTTGGCTTCTGCAGGACAGACTTACAATAAGGCCCTTCGGGTGGGTGCTGATTCTCTTCTTCTGCTCCTTTTCAGGGTGACTTTCACTTGGGCTTTTAACACAAAGCATGTTTTTAGAAAACTTTTTCATACAGAATTTTGAAGCATGAAAGAGTTGAGCTTGATCCATAGAGAGAGTAAATATTTAACTTGAGCGAATTGTTAAAGAAGTCTAACACATCTCCATTTGTGGCTATCGCAAATTTGAGTACTTAAAAGTGGGTTATCAGGGTGGAGCTTCGGAGCACACTAGGTATTTGACATACTCATTTGTTTGATGCTTTAATTTCTTTATTTCCAGTTTTCTTTAAGTTAGGAAATGATGTTGGTTTTTAAAAGACATTTTGGGAATATTTTTTGAGAAGTGCAGATTTTATGTTGAACAAAACAAACAAACAAACAAAACCCTGTCGGGTGGAAGATGCCTTTATTCCAGAAGTCTGTTTGCCAAGATTAAGTTTTTTTTGTTTTGTTTACTATTTTATTGAGACAAAGTCTCACTATGTCGCCTTCGGTAGAGTGCAGTGGCATCCCAGCTCACAGCAACCTCAAACTCTCGGGCTTAAGCAAGGCTCTTGCCTCAGTCTCCCAAGTAACTGGGACCATAGGCACCCACCACAAGGCCATCCTATTTTTTGGTTGCAGTTGTCATTGTTTAGCAGGTCGGGGCTGAGTTCGAACCCATCAGCTTAAGTGTATGTGGCTTGCGCCCTACTCACTGAGCTACAGGCACGGAGCTGCCAAGATTAAGTTTTGACTTACAATACGTTCTATTTTGGATATCAAGCTAAGAGTTGTTGTTTGTTTTTTTTTTCCCTCTAATCTCTAGGAAAAATGAGACCCAAGAAGGGTGATGAGGGCTGAGAACAACTTTATTCAGCATAGCAACTTGAGTTCCTGACTTCACTCAGGATGTCACCAATTGCCTTGATTCTAGAAGGTCCCTGGGGATTCTAAGAAAACTCTAGAAAACTCTAACAGATGAACTATATTCCATTTGATCTCTGCTACTTCAAAGCAGGTACGTCACTATGACATCAAAGCAGGAAAAGGAAATATTATATTAAAAATCAGAAACATGGGGCTGCGTCTGTGGCTCAAAGGAGTAGGGCACCGGCCTCATATGCCGAAGGTGGCGGGTTCAAACCCAGCCCTGGCCAGGAAAACAACCAAAACAAAACAAAACCAGAAATATGCTGTTGATCTCTGCAACTGATGTCCTAATCAGAACCCCTAGTAAATACCTGTGCCTTGTCTTTTAGCAAACATTTCTGTTCCATTTTTCATTTGTCTGAACAAAGCAATCAGTAAATTGACGACTCCTTAGACATTTTAATGTTCTTTTGATTCAAGCACTTTGCATACTTTTCCTAAAGTTTAAAGAAAAGCTAAGCATCTAGGCATTTCATTCTTGTATTGGTTTTACAAACTCTTTTTTTTTTTTTTTTTATTGTTGGGGATTCATTGAGGGTACAAGAAACCATATTACACTGATTGCATTTGTTGGGAAAAGTCCCTCTTACATTCGTGTTTTGCCCCCAAAAGGTGTGGCACACACCAAGACCCCACCCCCCTCGCTCCTTCCCTCTCTCTGCTCTTCCTTTCCCCACCCCTCCCTCATTCTTTCTCTCTCTACTTTCCCTTTCCCTCATCCCCACCATGTCATTAATTGTCATTAATTGTCCTCATATCAAAATAGAGTACATGGGATTCATGCTTCTCCATTCTTGTGATGCTTTACTAAGAATAATGTGTTCTACTTCCATCCAGGTTAATACAAAGGCTGTAAATTCTCCATTTTTTTTAATGGCTGAATAGTATTCCATAGTGTACATGTACCACAGTTTGTTAATCCATTCCTGGGTTGGTGGGCATTTAGGCTGTTTCCACATTTTGGTGATTGTAAATTGAGCTGTAATAAACAGCCTAGTGCAAGTGTCCTTATGATAAAAGGATTTTTTTCCTTCTGGGTAGATGCCCAGTAATGGGATGGCAGGATCAAATGGGAGGTCTAACTTGAGTTCTTTGAGAGTTCTCCATACTTCCTTCCAAAAAGGTTGTATCAGTTTGCAGTCCCACCAGCAGTGTAAAAGTGTTCCCTTCTCTCCACATCCACGCCAGCATCTGCAGTTTTGAGATTTTGTGATGTGGGCCATTGTTACTGGAGTTAGATGGTATCTCGGGGTGGTTTTGATTTGCATTTCTCTAATAATTAGGGATGATGAGCATTTTTTCATATGTTTATTAGCCATTGGTCTGTCTTCTTTAGAGAAGGTTCTATTCATGTCTCTTGCCCACTGATATATGGGATTGTTGGCTTTCTTCATGTGGATTAATTTGAGTTCTCTATAGATCCTGGATATTAAGGCTTTGTCTGATTCAAGATATGCAAATATCTTTTCCCATTGGGTAGGATGTCTATTTGCTTTGGTTGTTGTCTCCTTAGCTGTATAGAAGCTTCTGACTTTAATTAAGTCCCATTTGTTTATTTTTGTTGTTGCAATTGCCATGGCAGTCTTCTTCATGAAGTCTTTCCCCAGGCTGATATCTTCCAGTGTTTTTCCTATGCTTTCTTTCAGGATTTTTATTGTGTCATGCCTTAAATT
>CAUYRH010024775.1:0-10711 GCA_963574655.1 Perodicticus potto | reverse complement strand
TTTGCCTATGCAAGGGATCTTGTGCTGTATCTACCTTGTCATTCCTTGGGGGTGTTGATCTACTTTGATTATTCATATTGCCAGAGTTTTTCCATTGATTCTGCTCCATGATTAGTTTTCGCTGTTTCCTCTGGTGGTCCTCAGAGTTGGGGAGGCGTCTCTCCAAGATTGGACCCTGGCAGGATCACTCAATTGTTGGAAGATATTTGTAGGCAGTAACCTAGTGTAGCTCCTCTGGGGCTGCCCCAGCTAAGGAGTTGTGGCTGTAGGAGCAGCTCTGGAGTGAAGCATGTCATACATGGGTCCAGCAGCAGGGCTGGGGATAGTGCCCATGGTTCTGGCAATGCCTGGCTCCCAGTGGCTTTGGCAATGTGAGTGGGTGCTCCAGCAGTCTCTGGTCAGGCGGAGGGCTCTGCAGAGAGGTAGGGAGGGCCTCAGAGGGAAGGCACAGGGTCGTGTGACTTCCCTAGTCCCTGGGCAGATGGCCGGGGCTGCTGAGGAAGCAGGGAGGGCACTGGAGGGAGGATGTGGGTTGTGTAGCTACCAGAGACCGTGGCTGGGGCAGCACTGGCCAAGGCAGGCTGGGGGTCTTGGCAGTGCAGCCTGCGGCAAAGTCCCATGAGTTTGCAGGAGTCCTTGGACTGGAGTGGGCCTAGGTATTGAAGCAGCGCCACTCCCAGCGGGGTCTCTCACATCAGCGGGTGTCACAGGCAGGAGGCGGCACAGCCCGTGGTGGGGTCGATCCCATCCACTGTAACCCCTGGAGTGGGGCGGGCCTGGGTCCAGAGGCTGCACAGCCCGCTGCAGGGTCGCTGCAGCCCCTGCAGTGGGGCTGGCCTGGGTGCTGAGAAAGCGCGGCCCGCAGCAGTCGCTCACTGTCTGCTGGCATCTCTCAGGTAGGGCAGGCCTGAGTGTCCAGGCAGCGCACCTCCCAGCGGGGTCTCTCACGTCCACTGGTGTTGCAGGCAGGAGGTGGGCCTGGGTCCTGAGGTGGCAGGGCCGACAGCAGGGTTGCTCCTGCCCGCCACAGCCCCTGGAGTGGGGCAGGTCTGGTTCCCGAGGCTGTGAGGCCGCGGTGGGGTAGCTGCAGCCCCCGGAGAGGGGCGGGCCTGGGTGCTGAGAAAGCACGGCCTGCTGCAGGTCGCTCTCGCCCGCTGGTGTCTCTCAGGTGGGACAGGCCTGAGTGTCCAGGCAATGCAACTCCGGGGGTGGGGGGGTCTCTCACGTCCACCGGTGTTGCGGGCAGGAGGTGGGCCTGAGTCCCGCAGTGGCACAGCCGGCGGCAGGGTTGCTCCTGCCTGCCACAGCCCCTGGAGTGGTGCAGGCCTGGGTCCTGAGGCTGTGCAGCGGGTTGCTCTTGCCCACTGCAGCCCCTGAAGTGGGGCTGGACTGGGTGCTGAGCCAGAGCAGCCTGTGGCAGGGTCGTACACTATGGTTCCTGGCTGCAAGTGGCCATTGGGAGGCTCAGTGGGGCCCCCATAATCCTTTGCCGGGTGAGGCACTTGGTCTAGCAGACAGAGTGGAGGTGCTGCTAGAGAACCTCCTCCCACAGTCTCAGCAGGGGTTAGGCTTCTGGTTCATTAGGTAAAGGGGCAAGGGCATCTGGAAGTTCAGAATGGTTGGGAAAACTTTAGTTCAATTTTTTTGCCTAGCAAAAGAGTGTTCAGAGTCACAGCGGGGGAGTAATCCCCACTTCCCACAGCACTCTCCCATGGGGTGGGACAAGAGGTCCACAGTTCACTGTTCATCTGTAGAAAGCCCTCAGGAGTGGACGAAGAGAAGAAAAGAAAGGAAACAGAAAGCAAAAAAGACCACAGCTTTCTTAGGGGAGGGGATGGATACTTTTCCTTTCAGATGAATTTTGTACCTGAACCTTCCTTTCTTGGAGTCACAACTTGCCTCAGCAGAGGTGATCTGCAGCTATAACTTCTCTCTCGGCTGAGCTCCCAGTCTTCAGCTCATTTGGGCATTTTCTGGATGTTATCCTTCTCCTTGGTCAGGAGCCTCTCTCGGGAGCTGCTTCTAGTTGGCCATCTTGCCCCTCCCCCCAAAATACACTGTTCTTAATTTTGGGGGAAAACAAAAATTTTTTGTTTAGTTTGTTTTAATCTAAATAAAATGAGAATTTTATCTTCCTATTTTTTAAAAACCCAGTGTTTGGCTCTTCATAAAACCTGTGGTCCTCGTGTTTCTATTTTGATAAATTATAAAATATCTTTCTCTTCCCTTGCCTTTTCCTGGCGAGATCTGTTTCTTTCCCATGTCTCGCCTCTGCTCTTTCAACCTCTAGCATATGTCTGTTACTCAGAGCACCAAGTAGAGGTCAACAAGTCACTGAAAAAGACCAGACAAAGGAAAAAATCCTTGTGGTTTCTCAGTGTGTGTTGGCCTGAAAGCACAGCAATTTATTTTATGCTGGAGGGACTTGTCTTCTATGTTAGCCTGTGTGTGAGCAGATGGCCTCTTCTCCAATACATGAGCCAGACTAATAAAAAGGTTAAATTGTTTGGGCATATATGTTTAAAATGCTATGAAATAAAATGGTACAGTTCTTATCCGTATACCTCAAGACACACTTCGAAAACTAAATCTTGCCTTATGACCAAGTTTTCATGTATTCTGTTTAACATGAATACAGATCATAGAAGATACTGGAATTTTAGAATTAAAAAAAGTATCCATTGTACTCAAAACTATTATGAAACCAGTATATAATCACTTACACATTCATACAAAAGATAAAACACAAAAATAGCCTAGCAAGATGGAGGGGAAAGGAAGGAGGGAGAGCGTTTGGTGGGATCTCCCTTGATGTGCACAATGCAAGGGTACATTCAGAACAACTAAGAGTAAATTACGAATGTCTCACCACAAAAAATAAGTGAGGTTATAGTCATGTTAATCAGTGTGATTTATACATTCCACATTGCATACCAAATCATCACATTGTACCCCATAAATGTATATAGTTATGATATAGTTATAGTTATGATTTAATAAAATATTAAATTAAAAAAATAATTATTTCTGGTTGTTGGATTACCAGTGATGATGTGAGTCTGTGTGTCTGATGGGACAAGAGGAAGGCTGACCAGGAGGACTGGGAGGCTGTAACATGGTAGTTGGTTCTTTTATAATTTTACATAGAATCAACCTTTCTATTTGTGACTGTAAATCTCAGATCAAATGTACAGGATTTTCATATCACTAAATTCATATATATATATATATATATACACACACACACACACACACACACACAGTGGGCCAGTGTCTTTATAGACCTGTAATAAATGTGCATATTTGGGGTGGACACGTGACAATTCGATGCATTCATTTGTTCAATGGACAATGAACAAATCAGGATAATGCTTGTTGTCATATTTCAGCAACCTTGAGTCCAGTATCATCCTGAAAAATTCCTAAACAGTTTTATAATATTCAGATTTTCCTATTTATATTAGAAAAATAATTACCTAAAATAGTACTATTTTTATAACTCACTTACCTTTCTTTTTCTATGTGGCTTCTCAGTCCATATCATTTGTATTACCAAAATTAGGAGCGTGTTTTTAATTCTAACCTAGTTAGAATTTGCTCTATTTTTTCTGCTTAACATGGTGAAAGTAATTTTTTTCCATGTCGCTGCACAGTCATCACAAATAACAACAGATATTTTATCTCTTCAATAAACCCTATTTTATTTAATCATTTTCCTATGGCAAGTTTTAGTTATCCCCAGTTCTTTGCTGTTAAGAAATATTATAATGTATTGTTTTCCTTCCCCCTGCCTGGCCCTATTTTGGGGGTACATAGAAGAACTAACAGTAATATAGCATTCCACAATCCATTATCCAGAATCCTTGGGTCAGTTATGTTTTGGAATTTCAAATCATTTAGATCTGAGGAAGGTCAAATGGTAAGTACAGTATGGACTATGCAAAACTCTCAGTAGTGTCTGAAGCAAGATCTCATAATCAATCCCATTGATATTTCCATAATAAAATGTATTAATATTCACTCTAAGTAGTAGAAATAGAGACTATTAAGGTCTGGGTATGACATGAAGCTCTTTTCAAATGTTGCCTTATTCACTCCTTGCATAGCTGAATAAGGTAAGTATCATTTAGACCCATTTTCCAGTTAAGGAAACCAAGACTCATAGAATTTCAATAACTCCATCAGTGTCCCACAGCTAAGAAGTTGCAAAGACTAGATTCAAATCTGTGTTCATCCGACTCCAAAAATCACATGCTTGACTAAAGAACTATACTCACCGCAGCACTATTTTAACACTTTATTATTATTATTATTATTAATTTTTTTCCTAATTTGGTATATAGACTACATTGTACTAAATCTTATTTTGTACATTTTTGATAATTATTAAGTGTTTTTTATCTTTTTATACTGTTTTATAATTGTATCATGAATTATCTATACACAGCCTTGATGCTTTTTCTTTAAAATTTGTATAATAGTTCATATAATATGTATTATTCCTATGTTATGGTGCAGTGCACTCTATTAGATATTCCATAAAATAATTCAGTTGTCCTGTCTTAAAATCATTTACATTACAAAGTAAAATTTTCTTTCTCTATGAAAACATCATTAAGTAAAGATTTTATTTGAGCATGAGGAAGTACAAGATAAACAAATAATAAAAAGAATATCTCTCTCCTAAAAAAAAAAATAATAATTAATGCAACTGGCGTTGATAGGAGACAGATAGTTACATACTGAAGGGGAAACTTGAATCAATCACATTCATACTCTTTCTGAATTCCTCATTCATTTTGAAAAATGATTTGTTTAGTTCCAAAGGAACTGCAAACGTAAATAGTCAAAGAGGATACACTTGGCTATGGCCTTGAACCAATGATGGACAGCACATTGGCATCATTAGCCAGCAAATCAAGAGCTCTGTTAGTGAGGAGACCGCCATCTTTTCAACTGACAGTATTCAAGATATAGGCATGACTGACATGTCTTAGTAATACTGTACCAAGATGCATCACAGGATCTGAGAAAGTGTCTGATCCTTATAGTAAGCTTAAAGTCAAACACTGGGAAAAACACATTCCAAACCGTCACAGCTGTTCTCACAGACGTGTGTAGGATGTTTAGCTGATGCAAAATTCAACATGAAGAGATTGTTTAATGAGTTAAATCCTGTTCTAAAAAAGAAAAAAAACTTCCAAGCCAGGTTTCCATGTTGTATGATTCTTTGCTTTGAATTTGCCAGTAGGAGATAAGATATAAATGTCAGTCCTTATTCAGCTATTATATTCTGGTAGATCTTTAGGAGAATCATGTGGGGGAGGAGGGATTTTTAGATACTATTTTGAAACTCGCTTTGGGGGGGAAAAGGCAATGGACTAAAAATATGGATTTGACAAAAGCGTTTGGGAGTAAGAAAGCTCAAAATCTGATCGTGTGACTGTATATGACCATTCCAGTTTGGCTGTGTGGCAGTAATGCAAATATTGAATAGAATATACCCAGCAAAGAAGTTGTTTAAATACCAGGTTAGAGCATTAAAATAGAGACTGGCATTTAGGTGATCAGTAAAGGGCAAAGGTTACGCTAAGAAAAGTTAGAACGTGGGAATGTGACTGACTCCTACTTGCCAGAGAAAATTTTAAAACTCTGAATTGGAAACATTAGCCCTGAAAAGATGTTGGTTAGATTTTAGATATCACTGCCAACCCTCTTACCTTAGCTGCATTATTTTTTAGATAAAGTAAAGTCCTAAAAGTAAAAGTGATTGCTCTGTTCACATTTTTTATTCATTCATTCATTGGGTGAGTAAGCATTCAATGAATGAACATCTCTAATCATCCCAGTACCAGGCTACATGGGAGGCAGAGGCAGATCCTGAAGCTTATACAATTTTAAGAAAAGAATGTATAATTAGGTCAAAAGTAAGTGCTTGTTTAAAATAATTGAAAAACACAATAAAAAAGGTAAAGCCAACAATCATCATAAGCATCATAAAAAAAATAGCAAATTTGGATGACTCACTTTATTGCAACATTTGCCGTATTACAATGATCTGGACCTGAGCCTGCAATATCTTCAAGGTATGTCTATAGCATCTTTTTCTGGTAATTTTCACCACACTCCTTGATCACCTTTTCTATGACAATGATGTGGTAACAGCTTTGTCCTCTAGACAAAAGGAAAGATATTTTAGTCTTTCTTTTGACATCATTGATCCAGGTTTGTTTCTGATAATTGGTCATCTGAAATAGTATTCTTTTTTCATCTCCACAATTCATTACTGGTAATGTAACATAAAATTTAGAATTGCCATTAAATTTGGGAGAACATCTGTCAAGGAGAGATCTTCTCTTTTGATTCGATTCCAGCAATAAGAATCCAATCTTCTATGATTTTACGCATATGCTATTCTGATGATAGAAAGAATATTTTATAAACTAACTTCTGACATCATATAATTTAAACTTTATTTCTCCTCTGTTCCCCATACACCTTCCATACACCTCCTCTGCTTGGAGCCATAGAAATACATTTGTTTCAAAGTACAGCCTTTGCTCCTTCATTGCTACATCCCAATGCAGGTAAGTTGGCACAGGAGATAATATGATTATTTCTGGAAGCTCTTCTTGGACCGAATCAGCAAATAAAGCAATACCTTAGCTATACAAAGAAGAAAAAGTGAACCATGTAAATATGTATCATTGTGTGAAAATGAAATGTATGTTCCATTCTGTTTTCTCTTAGCATCCCTGGGCAGGTCCACATTATTCAACATGAGGGAGGGTGTGACAGAGGAGAATCCAGCAGGGAAAGACAGGTATGTTTAATTCTGGTTACCCATCTTACGTCTGCAAATTTTACCAAAAATAAATGACCACGTGAAATTTTGTTAAAGATCTCCCTTCCCCACCAAGTAGAGGGACGATACAAGTTAGAGGCCTAAAACCTAAGCCACAGTAGCTTGGTGGTGAATGCAACTCAGATGGCAGGGATCCAATACCGAGCCTCAAGTAGCCTCTACCACCAAATTGGTTTCAGTGGAAACCAGTAAGCCAGCAATTGTCACCTAAGGTGCTATTTGCTGACACAAATAATAAGCATGTGGACTACTTGTGCAAACACATAGAAGATAGAGGTCACCCAATCTCAAGGGGCAAGGGAAGTTGGTTATAATTAAAACTAGAATCCAGACCCCATTCACTTAAGCCATCAGTTTAGGACCCAATAAAGGACCTTTCCCAAGGCCATATGCTATTCTGAGTAGCATTTTAGTTTATGGTCCATTTGGGGGTTACTAACAAGGGAGAGAGTAAAAGTAATTGATGAAGAAGGAATATTGTTAGAGTTATAAGAAGTAATAAATTGGAAATTTAATCACCTGAAAGCAAATTTTCCAAGTATTATATACATCAGAGATCGGCATCTCATGTTTAAGACAACTTATGTAGACATTGGAACTCTTTCTCCCCTCTATATCCTACCTATAACCACCAATTATTGAGCATTGAAACTATTGCTCAGAGATCCTTCTAGCAATATCTTTTTTAATGAAGAGGATGTACTCCAATGTATCAGAGGAGTATTAACCTAGTGAGTTCCAGGGTGTGCTCCCTAGATTCTGGGCTCAGGGCTTTACACGGTGTATGACGTTTAATCCATTTGACAGCTTTCAGGTTGGGAATTCTTAGGAGTTGAAATGCTTTGCCCAGGAGATACAGATATTAAGTGGCAAAGCGGGATTGCAATAAAGTCTTCCTGACTCCAAAGTCAGTTTTGAAGCTACTATGTATGAGGCACAGTTATCAACAGGGAGGAGACGGAGGTGAAGAAAACAAAGTCCCTGTCCTCATAGAGGAAAGACCAACAAGAAACAAGAACAAAACCCCAAGCATGTCTTATTTCATGGCGTGTAAGTGCCTTGAGAAATTGGATTCCTCCCCAGCTCCCAGCCTGTGTACTCGCTGGGCTCTCGCTGGAGCCTTTTCACTTGTTCCTGAATTACATAAAGAGTATTCACATCTCAGGGCATTTGCATTTTATTTATTTATTTATTTATTCATTTATTTATTTATTTAATTTTTTTATTTATTTGCCTTGGAATCTGTCCCCTAGTTAGCCATCTGGTTTATTCCTCATCCTCTGGAGGTTTCTGTTCAGGGGCTTTGGGTTTTTGTCTGGTTTATCTCCGGGCTCAGAACAGTGTTCAGTGCTTTGTGAGTGACCAGTAAATATTTGTGAATACAGGCATGTGCTATCTGTGTGGCCTGGTGTCATGAAAGGTCAATGAGATAGGATGTACCTGAAAAGCAAAAACAAAAGAAAAGTACAAGTCCCTGTACACCTTTTGCCTCCATGAACGGTCTGGATCTATACTCAGAGTTGTCAGGTTTCCCAGAGAAGCCTTCTTCTTCTAAAGCAAAGACAACTTTCTTTTTTCTTTCTTGGCTAGACTTTCTCCTGTGAGAGAGCGAGTTTGAAGCCCACATTGGGTTTCTGAACAACGCATTCGGTCCTCACGAGGGAGGGAAGGAGTTTTTTGCCATGCTCACGTGCATCTTTTCTGCTCAGCAAACCTGATATTTAAGATATAGTTATTGTGTTTATCTGGAAAGTAGTCTTTGATATTTATTTGTTTTTGTGTTTGTTTATTTATTTATCTCGTTGTGACATGTAGGGACCAGCCAAAGCGATATAGACATACACTGCATAAAAATGGCTAAAACTAGTCATATATGCCCAGCAGAAGTGGGACTAAGGCTTTACATGGCTAAGAAGCAGTACCTGAAATTATTGTTCCTTAGCCTTTTGATGACATTCTCCTAGCAATATCCCTCTCTTTCTCTCTCTCTTTTTTTTTTTTTTTTTTTTTTGCACTTTGTCACCCTGGGCAAAGTGCCATGGTGTCATCACAGCTCACAGCAACCTCAAACTCCTGAGCTCAAGAGACCCTCTTGCCTCAGCCTCTCAGGTAGCTGGGACGACAGGCAGGCATCACCATGCCTGGCTAATTTTTCTATTTTTAGTAGAGATAGGGTCTCACTCTTGCTCAGGCTGGTCTGGAACCCCCTGACTGGAAACAATCCACCTGCCTCAGCCTCCCAGAGGGCCAGGATTATAGGCGTGAGCCACCGCTCCAGCTGCAAGATCTCTTTGAAAAAAAAAGGATGCATTTCAGTGTCTCAGAGGAGTGATAACACAGTAAGTCCCAGGGTGCGCTCCAGTTTTGGCTACCCACGAATTGTTTCCATTTCCTCGAACTGCCTAAGAGCAGAGTGAGTTCAGAGAGGCCGGTGTGCATAGAAGCATCACTGTAGTTCCATTCCTTAGGTAAGGAAGGCCTGTCTCAGCCCCTTGAAGCCATGGCTGCCACCATTTCTTTTTGTTATAAAAAATACCTTTTCCTTTTAAAACAATGATGTAATTTATAGATACTGGATGGTTCTGAAATCATCATTAGTGAGCTCTCATTTCTGCTGTTGGGGCCAATGCAGGATAATAGTAAGGTAGGAAAATGCATTCACACTCCAAAGGCACGGACATAACTTAGAGTTTAATTCTGGAAGAGTATTGCCCTCATGCTCACTCCAGTACTGGAGCCCCTGGATGCCCTGCAGGAGCTGGGCGTGGCCTCTGCATGCTCAGGGGTATAGCTGAGAGATAAAGGAGATGGGACCCTTTGTTCCCTGGGTGGCTCCATATCTAGTCATAAGGATGGAAGCAGAACACGGTGTTCTGCCTGTGCTCACACTGCTCTCCCCATCAGATCCATGCCACTCTAGAGACCTACAGTCTCCTCAGCCTGGCCATGACCTAAGTTTGTTCTTGAGATAAATTCCTTGCACCCTCAGATGCTGCCTTGGCCACCACCATCTCAAAACAGACATCAACTGGAACTGAATATTCAGAAAGCTTTTTAAAATCCAAAACCATCAATTTGCTAAGCCTACTCCAGACCCTGTTCAAAAGCTCCTGTGTCTAAAGGGCTGTGAACAACTCCTGCTGATTGAGCTCATTACTATGTGCCAGTGCAGTCAGGGCACAGTCAACAAAGGGCAGAGAGGATCAGACGAGGTCAAAGGTGACAGGGGTCAGAGCTGGAAGAAACCTATTATAAGGATTTGGGACTCTGGTGAGGTCATTTTGCAATAGGTCACAATGTTTGTCACTGACAAAGCTAGGACTCAAATCCAGGCCTGCTAACCCCGCAGGCTAAACCCTGAACCTGCAAATCAACTTTCTATTTAAAAAGTGAATATTTTAGTTACATTTTATCCTTATTTCTTTTTTCCAATCTGATCTTCTCATTTCTCTATATTCTTTCATTGTCAAATCCATTAAAATATTCCTCTATACCTATTACCACCTGCCCGTTCTCAGCACCCTCTCTCTCATCCAAAGTCTGTTCTCTGCTCTCAGCTGTCTTTCCTGAAACCCCTTCTTCAAAGAGTTCCCATGTGGTTACTGAACTTCAACCCCAATAGGATGTTTTGAGTCTTCATTCTTCACATTTGGCACTCTTTAGCTTCTGCGATGCAGCATAACACCTTCTTATGCTCCCTGCTTCCCCCCCCCCGGTCCGGGGGCGCGCGGGGGGCGGGGGGGGGTGGGTGGGCGGGGGGCGGGGGGGCGGGGGGGTGGGGGTGGCGGGGTGGGGTGGGGGTGTGGGAGTTGCGCGGCGGTGGTGGGGAGGGGCGGGGGGGGGGTG
>CAUYRH010024771.1:0-18868 GCA_963574655.1 Perodicticus potto | reverse complement strand
TGGCTTGTCAAAGATCAAATAGCGGTAAGTAGTTGGAGTCATCTCTTGGTTCTCAATTCTGTTCCATACATCTATCTCTCTATTTTTGTGCCAGTACCATGCTGTTTTGATCACTATCAATTTATAGTACAGTCTCAGGTTAGGTAGCGTGATTCCTCCTACTCTGTTTTTATTTCTCAGTAATGTCTTGGCTATTCGAGGTTTTTTCTGATTGCATATAAAACTAAGTATTATTTTTTCGAGGTCTTTAAAATATGACAATGGTGCTTTAATAGGAATTGCATTAAAATTGTATATTGCTTTGGATAGTAAGGCCATTTTAACAATGTTGATTCTTCCCAGCCATGAGCATGGTATGTTTTTCCATTTGTTGACATGTTCAGCTTTTAGAGTTTCATAGTTCTCTTTATAAAGATCTTTCCCATCCTTTGTAAGATAAACTCCCAAATATTTCATCTTCTTTGGTGCTACTGTGAAAGGGATAGCGTCCTTGAATGTTTTTTAATTGCTAAGTCGTGGAAGAAGCCCAAGTGCCCATCGACCCATGAATGGATTAATAAATTGTGGTACATGTATACCATGGAATATTATGCAGCCTTAAAGAAAGATGGAGACTTTACCTCTTTTGTGTTTACATGCATGGAGCTGGAACATATTCTTCTTAGCAAAGTATCTCAAGAATGGAAGAAAAAGTATCCAATGTACTCAGCCCTAATATGAAGCTAATTTATAGCTTGCATATGAAAGCTCAAATCCAATTATAGCACAAGAATACAGGGAAAAGGGAAAGGGAGGGGAGGGGAGGGGGGAGGATGGGTGGAGGGAGAGCAATTGGTGGGATCACACCTACGGTGCATCTTAGAAGGGTACTAGTGAAACTTATTAAATGTAGAATATCAATGTCTTCATATAGTGATTAAGAAAATGACATGAAGGCTATGTTTAACAGTTCAACCAAAATATTTCAGATTGTATATGAAGTCAGCACATTGTGCCCCACGATTTCACTAATGTACACAATTACAATTTAATAAAATTATACAAAAAAATAAATAAATAAAAGCATGATCCAAATAAAAAAATATATCATTATATTTCACGGATTTTGAAAAAAAATAACTCTACACTTTATTTGTAACCAAAAAAGAACTAAAATCCCCAAAGGAATCTTAAGCAAAAAGAACAAATCTGGAGGCATCACATTACCTGACTTAAAATTATGTGACAAGGCTGTAGTAACCAAAATAGCATGGTACTGGCTTAAAAGTAGAGGCACAGACAAATGGAATGGAATAGAGAACCCAGAAATAAAACCATCTACCTGCAATCAACTGATCTTTGACAAAGCAGATAACAACATACACTGGGGAAAGGAAGCTCTATTCAATAAATGGTACTGGGAAAACTGGCTTGGCATGTGGAGAAGAATGACACAGGACCACAATCTCCTGACATATGCAAAAATTAATATGGATAGAAGACTCAATATAAGGCATAAAAAGACAAAAATTCTAGAATAAAACATACAAAAAACTCTTCTAGATATTGCCCTAAGTGAAGAAGTTATTACTAAGACCCCAAAGGCAAATACAGCAATAACAAAAATAAATAAATGGGACTTGATTAATTCATAAGCTTCTGCATAGCAAAGGAAATCATCTGCTGAGTGAATAGACAATCTATAGTATGGGAGAAAATATTCCCTAACTAGACATCCAACAAAGAGTTAATATCTACAGTCTACAAAGAACTTAAGCAAAACAGTAATGAAAAAATAAAAACCTAATTTTCTTTCAATCATACATACAGTAGAACCATTGTAAGTTGACCACATCCAAGAGACTGTAACAACTGTAACAAACTGATCAACTTAGGAATGGGGTTAACACAATGAACTAGGCTCATTGTACTGATAATGTACATGTGGTGCATTTCCAGTCTATGAAAATAAAGTCAACTTAAGGGGGTGGTCAGTGTAGGGAGGTGTTCAACTATGGAGATTTTACTGTATTGCAAAGAACTTAAAAGGAGAAGTATAATCTACTATATTATTTGCAGTTTTAAAATATGTTATCCCTCATTCTTAATGTTCTAAGTTTCCTTCTAATGCTATTTGCCTTCTTTTTGAAGAACTTCATTAATTATTCCCTGTGAATAGGTCTGCTTTGCAATAAATGATCTTAGTTTTCTGTGAATTTCTTAGTTTATCATTTATTCCTTAAAGCTATTTTTTATATATAGGATTCTGAATTGAAATTTTTCTTCTTTCAACACCTTAAAAAAAGTGCCACTTCCTCTTTGCCTCTATGCTTTCTGATGTGAATATCACTTTGAAACCATTGTTCCTCTATTGGTCATGCATCAATTTTCTCTAGTGCTTTTTAAAAAGTTTTTATTTTGATTTTGGCTTTCAGAAGTTTGATTACAATGTGTGTTACTCTTGATTTCTTTGATTTTACTCTGTTTGTTGTTTGCTTTTGCGGATTTGTGAAGGATTTTTTTAGACATTATATATTTAAATGTTTTTCAGTACTACAGTCTTTCCCCTTACTATCTGAGATTCCAATGTTAGAATTTTTTTTTTTTTAAATTTCAGGTTAATGTGACGGTACAAACAACCTATTCACAAGACTTGAAATTAAGTAGAGTCCCTCTTGTAGTTTTGTTCTGTACCCAAAAGGTCTACCATATACCCCTACGTTGCCTCCAAGGCTCAGGTTTTGTCTTTTATTCATTTTTTTCTTTCTGCTTTTAATATTAGATACTTTGTGTTAACTTCTCTTCAATTCACCAGCATTTTCCACTTGTTCTACTATCTCCATTCCACTACTGAGAGGGTTGTGTGGGGAAGGCATTGTGCTTTTTAAAAAGTCCCCTTTGGTTCTTGTTTATATTTTTTAAGACTATTTTTCCATTTATTAGTAACGTGTTTATGATTGCTTACTGAAACATTTTATAATAGGTACTTCAAAATTTTTCAAATTTAATGCCATCCATTGGCATTAACGTGTTATCATTGGCATCTCTTGATTATATTTCCTCATGAGAATTGAGATTTTTCTTTTTCTTCTATGATGAGTAATTATAAAATATATCCTAGATGTTTTGATTATCTTATTATAAACTGGGTCATATTTAAATCTTATGGAGAATGATATTTTGGGGGCTTTTTTTGTTTTTTTATTTTATTATTATTATTATTATTATTATTATTATTATTATTATTAAATCATAGCTGTGTACATTAGTGCAATCAAAGGGTACAATGTGCTGGTTTCATATACAATCTGAAATATTTTCAACAAACTTTTTCTTTCTGTTTTTTTTTTTTTTTTTTTTTTTTTTGCAGTTTTGGGCCAGGGCTGGGTTTGAACCTGCCACCTCCAGCATATGGGCTCGGCACACTACTCCTTTGAGCCACAGGTGCCACCCTCAACAAACTTTTTAACATAGCCTTTGTGCCATTTACTTTGTTATTGTATGAAGACATTTGTATTCTGCATTTAGTAAGTTTCGCCTGTACCCTTCTAAGATGCACCGTAGGTGTGGCCCCACCAATTATCCCCCTCAACCCCAACTTTTGCCTCTCCCCCCTCTCTTGCCCCTTGCCCCATATTCTTGTGCTATAGTTGGGTTATAGCCTTCACATGAAACCTTTAAATTAGCTTCATAGCAGGGCTGAGTACATTGGATACTTTTCCTTCCATTCTTGAGATACTTTGCTAAGAAGAATATGTTCCAGCTCCATCCATGTAAACATGAAAGAGGTAAAGTCTCCCCCTTTCTTTAAGGCTGCATAGTATTCCATAGTATACATGTACCACAATTTATTAACCCATTCATGGGTCGATGGGCACTTGGGTTTCTTCCATGATTTAGCAATTATGAATTGGGCTGCAATGAACATTCTGGTACAGATGTCTTTGTTATAATGTGATTTTTGGTCTTCTGGGTATATACCTAGTAAAGAAATTATAGGATTGAATGGCAGGTCAATTTTAAGATCTCTAAGTGTTCTCCAAACATCCTTCCAAAAGGAACGTATTAGCGTGCATTCCCACTATCAGTGTAGAAGTGTTCCCTTTTCTCTACATCCACACCAACATCTTTGGTTTGGGGATTTTTTAATGTGGGCTAATCTTACTGGAGTTAGGTGATATCTCAAAGTAGAGAATGATATTTCTGTTTAGCAGGAAGTCAATCTAGTTAAGTTCAGGTGACAAGTTATACCTGAATTGCTGATAACCGTTCACTGTCCAGAGCTTTTGCAATCCCACTAAGGTCTGTCTAGTAATGGTATGCCTCTTAGTTCAATTCTCTGTCTTTAGTATGCTGCATAAAATCAGATTCATACATGTGCACCTAGAATGTTGTCCCAGGCATTTCATAAATAATTTTATGGAGTCATTTTCTTGAGTTCTTTCCTTGCTTCATTTTCTCTAATAGTTCTCAAGCTCCTTCCCCCCCCCTTTCACCCTTTATCTAGAATGCTTGGGCTTTACTTATCTCATGCTGCCATATACCCTCACCACAGCTCCCAGGCCCGGGTGGAATGACAGAGAGAAAAAAAATGCAGGAGCAGAATTCACCATTTATAACCACAGTTTTACCAAATTAAGGAAAAGATTTTCTTCCCTCAGAGTTTTGTCCCCTGCAGTCTCCACCATCAGTTGCAGTCATCACCTGGGTCATAAGAGAATGGAGAAATGTAAAGGAACAAACACACATATATGGGGACCCTAATAAAAATATTTGGCACATGCACTGCTAGTTTGGTAGAATCTATGTCTTTTCTTCTACTTGTCTTCTATGATTTGTCAATGTTTTCAAATAGCTGTTCCTTGCATTTTCTCAGGATTTATAATTGTATTCAGCAGGAGAGACCAGGTGAAATTTGCTTACACATCTTACCAGGAATGTAAAACCTAGACTACTTCTATTTTATTTAATAACATGCTCAAATTTAGAGCATTTATTATTTGTTGTCCATGCATCTAGTCAGTTTCTTAGTCTACAAATCCCCAGTACTTTCCTTCCTTTGGATTATTAAAACATAGTTTAGCATTCCTATTTAATCTATGTGTCGACTTTTAAACTGTATGTTTCTATATCATTTAAAGTGGTTGCTCCTGGGATTAAAATTTGTATATGTAACATTACCATCTATTTAGAGTTAATTTTACTATTCTAAGTAAAATAGAGAAGCCTTATACCCAAACAGTTCTATGTTCCTTCCCATTTGATTCTAAGGTTTTATATATTACATCTGAATATATTAAAAACCCCAAGACATAATGATTTTTTTGAACTGTAAGCCATCACACATTTTTAAAAACATAAAAAGAGAAAAATAGTCTACTGTATTTGCTTTATATTTATTCTTGTTATTTTTCCTTTATTTCAGCAATTTCAATTTCTGGTATCATTTTTCTCAGTCTGAAGAATATAATTTATTATTTGTTCTTGGACTAGTATGTCGTTTTACTTCATCTAAGAATGTCTTCATTTTTCCATCCCTCTTGAAAAATATTTAGCTGCACATCAAATTCTGGGTTGACAGTTTTTTTCTTCTGGCATTTTAAAGATACTGTTCCAATGTCTTAAGGCCTTTATGGTTTCTTATGAGAAATCCATAATCACTCAAGCTTTTCCCCTCTAAGTAATGGATCAAGTTTTAATGGTTGCTTTCTTTTTTATTTGATTTCCAGGAATCCGATAATGGTTTGTATTGACATGGTTTTATCTGTTTATTTTTCTTTTTATAACATTTTTTAATCTAAAAATTCATGTCCTTTAATAAATATAACATTTTTAGCCATTATTTCATCAAATGTTTCTTCTTACTATGCCATACATTTCCTAAAATTTAAATAACACAAATTTTAGATATTTTGATAATATCTCACAGATTATGGAAACCATATCCAATTTTTTTCTATATTTATGATCTCTGCTTTTTAAGTTAGATGATTTTAATTGGGCTGTCTTCAAGTTCATTAACTTTTTTCTGTCATCTTCATTCTGCTTTTGACCCCAAAAGTAAATATTTTATTTCAAATATTGTACCTTTTAGTTCTAAAATGCCTATTTTATTCATTTTTTAGTTTTAATTTACTTTCTAAGAATGTTCATGTTTACATTTATTTTAATATCCTTTTCCTTTACCTTATTGAGTAAAAATATCTGCTTTAAAGTGTTTGCCTCATAAGTCCTTGATTTTTATTGTATCTTGTTTGGCATCTGTTGATTTTCTTTATCCTTGAGGATTGGTCCAATTTTCCTGGTTCATTCTATGTGGATAAATGTTTCATTGTAACTTAGATATTTTGAATAATGTGATAGGAGACTTTGGTTCCTGTTAAAAACACATTGGAAAGTATTTAGTTTGGAGGTGCAATAGGCATCCATCCCAGTTAAGTTTATTAAATAAGTTCCATCTAACTTTCTGTAGGTTGTAGTTTCAATGGCCTTTTGGCTTTGAAAAAGTTTTGCTATGTCAATTTGGATGCACATGCTCTTCAGGGTATAATTTGGGACCTGAGCAATGATTTATATATTATTTCAGTTCTTAAAACTTTTCCTGAGTTTTTTAGGATCTTTTTTCTGTACATGAAGAGCTCATACATGAGCTTCACACACAAGACTATGGGATCCTCAGCCAAAGTGTAAACCTGAACTTTTACTGGTTCATATACAAGATCAGGGGATCCCTGTCTTATGCTTTCTTTTCTCCAAGTTTTCCCTCTTATTCTCTCGCTACCAGGAACCTCTTTTGCTCATCTTTCAGATAAAAAAAAATAGTTTCTATTAGTGTTACTTTCTGTGATGTTGCAGAATTCTTTATGACTAGAACTACCCTCAGTGCAAAGGTATGAATTAAGAGTGAGATAGAAAAGACAAATACATAGAAAAACATCTTACACTGTTTAGCCCACAGGTCACATTTTCACCTTTCTCCTGACAGAGCTAAAGAAGAGAAAGACAGACAGAAAGAAAGAGAAACGAGGAGGAAAAAACGAGATTCTCTTTACTGTATAGCCCACTGGAGTTCCTCTTCTAGGGCTTTAGCCATCAGGCCAGAATTTCTGTAGGAGGATTCACTGACCTTCCTGCCACCATGCATTTCCACATTTGGGCCATCCACTATTTGAAGCCTGTAAACAAAAGAGTTTTACAAAAATAAGGTCACATGTATACTGTAATGACTCATTCTTCAAGTTTTGACATTCTTCCTCACTCTATATACATATTGTTAATATGCTTTGTGTATTTCTGGAAAGATAGGCTGTCATAGGCTCACTCCACTTACATATCTTTCCACATCGGTAGGTAAAAGTACTATATTTCAATAACGAGTTTATTGCATGGACTTTGGACTTCGACTTTGGACTTTGAAAGAAAGATGTTTTAAAACTATATATATGTGTGTGTGTGTATAAATACATTTATGTATATTTTATATACTAATACATATAAAATCATATGCATATATAATTTATATATTAAAAATCACTTTCCTGTCAATTACAGAAGTCAATAGTGAAAAATGTTGGTCTTTCTCCTTGTGCATGATATATTTCTGATCAAAAGAGCACCAAATTGTTTCAAACACTTCTTTTTACAGAAATAAAGCATAATGCCATCAGAGTAGTTGATTTTCCTCCTAAGATACTGGAAATTTAATGACACATATCACAACTTTCTTTAATGGGCTAAATTTATAAGTAAACTTACATTTCCTAGGTAGTGTGCCAGTCTTTGACACTTGCCATGGATTGATTTGTATACAACTTAAGAGATCATAAAGATTTCCCTTTTTTACTCTGCTTGTAATATTTTTTTATGTGAGAAATGTAGGGTGGAATTCACTTTGTCAAAACAATATTGTTTCTAAGTTTCAGAAATAATGATTAGGGGAGGGACTCATTTAATTCTCAAAGAAAGGAAAACATATTTATATTGCTGTATTATTATTATTTAAATCACATTACCAGATATGTATTGAACAATTCTATATAAGTTGATTAGATAGAATAACTGGGAATAAATCAGGACAGGGAAATGCAAAAGAGGTGACTTTCTAATATTATATTAGAATGAGACCTAAGGGGAAACTTGAATGAAACATCCTTTATAGTAATTCAATAGAATCTGGTGGGGATATTAAAATGACTTCAGGGTCTGACTTACCTTCATTTGCTAATAGCAAATGAATATGCAGTAATAGGTTAAAGACAAGAGAAACAACCTCCAACACAGATCAGATTTTTCCAGTTTTTCACTTATCTCTTTAGTGGAAAACATACTTATATATTTTTCCTTTTTTTGTTAGTGCATCTATTTCAACAAGAAAAGGGAATAATTTAAAACAGTATAATTAGCACAGAAACTTTTAGCAGTTGCTTGATTTCTTGTAACCATAGGAAGTTCAACCTGTGGCCTCCCTCACGCCCATATTTCTGGGGAATTTGCAGAGTTAGTGGACTTCCAGTGAAGAGTTAGGAGTTGATAGAGCTTACCACCATCTCTGCTTTCAGGTTAGACTTCTATCTACCTCCCAAGCAATGCTTCTCTTTCTCTTCACTATTCTCTTTCCTTCCTTTTATCTTTTTTAAAAAAAATCGTCTTTTCCTTTGGTTTTCCCTTCTTCGCTTTCTCCAGACTTTATAAACCCCCCCCCATTCTTCCTCTGTTATATTCTTGCCATTTTCCTTCCTTTCTTCATCCCCTCTCCCTTTCAGCATTCATGTCAAGGCCATGACAGTAAAGTTCAACTTATTAATAGAGTCCACCAAATTATAAGTTTAATTTAAAATTTTGACAGAAGAGAACATATGAAGTGAGTCTCATTATAAATCCGTGCAGCAAAGAAAGTCCTCAAATACATAAAATGTTTGAAAAGCAGTGAAAATAAGTGAACCAGATTAAGCCAAGGACTCAATTAAATTGAAGCAAAACACAATTGTGCTAAATGAGATACTTTCATTTGGCATAGTCTTTCCTGGTATTAATTAGTCAGGAATGCAGTTGTTGCATGAAATCTCACAATAATGAAATATATAAAAATGTTAAAGAACTCTATTGACCATATACTCTTGTTTGTGTATTTTGAACTCTAGAGTTCTGTTTTACCATTCCTATGTATGTGGAGGTGATTCTATATTGATTTCATAGGAGAATTGAATACATTGGACACTTTTTTGTCCATTCTTGAGATACTTTACTAAGAGAATATGTTCTAGCTCCATCCATGTAAACATAAAAGATGTGAAGTCTCCACCTTTTTAATACCTGAATAGTATTCCATGGATCTGAACTTCTGTGATGACAAAGATATAATGATAATTTAGGAAACAGAGGCATGCTTGGTCTCCTGTGAAATTTTACAGTCTTATAGGAAACTAAGATATATGAAAGTTGACCAGAAAGTACCTAGTCACGTATGTTGAATTTTTCTATTACCTAGCTAGATACTTTTTGGATTTTGTATGTTAGTCCCAATTTATTTTTTAGAAAACAAATAATTGAAATAAAAGATAGTAAGATAGATCTCACAATGGAAATATGCTATAAATTGTTGACCTGCAGTATTACCTCTATACTTCTAGGCTCTCCTCTGTATTCTGAAGCATATATGCTATAAACTATACCTCCCAGAATCTCTTCTGAAAGGTTGAAAGGTATTGTCCTGTAATGGTTCTATATTGGCACATAGGCATTGATAGACGTGAAAGGCAGTGTTTGCTGTTGGTTTGGAACCATCTCCCTGAGACGCACTTTGGTTTTGCAGGCAGATGTGACCCCTGGTTCCTGAACTTATAAATTTCCTGAGAAGACCCTTTCTGATCCTTGCCTTCCCATAATTTTTTCAATGTCCATTTTCCTCTTATTTGTCATGGTCCTCCTCTAAATAATTAGAATGGCTTCCTGAAAAAAACCATGACCAATACAAATAGCCTGAGTAATTCAGTAATGCAACTTTGGGAAGATAAATAAATTGAAGCCAAATATCTCATGACCTTAACACTATGCTTCAGCATGGTGGAGAGGAGGAGGTTAAGGAGTAAATAAATGGGTTCTGCTTGTCCTACTTTGCCATGGCAGGGAATTATCCTGAGAAGCTTGCCACAATATCACTGCATAGATTGGGTATGCTGGGTATAGAAGGAATGAAAGAATTCATGAAGAGAACTTAATTCTTCAGGATTTGCATAGAGAATCCTACATTAGTAATCACCAATGTAGATCTAAATATGTGCTGACCAGATCAAAATGTGTGTATGTGTGAGCGGGCACTTGTGTGTACACATACGCCATAGAATCTTCCAAAATATTTCCTGGCTCCAAGGTGGAAGGCAATTGAAAGGAAGATGTCAGTCATGGATGTGAACACACACACATACCCCCACCAAGTCAATCTGGAAAGTTACACTGTTGGGAAGCCTAAGTCAAACTAGATACAACAGTAATCATATTCCGGTCACCTTTAGCCTAATTTTAAATTATAAAATTGCCCTCTCTTTACTTCTTAAATCCACTCTTCTTGGAAATCTCATTTTTATTGTTGCTTTACTTTGTTTTTGCTTATATCACATATATCATACATTTCTTTTTTTATTATGCCTAAACATGCCATAAGAAACATTTTTTTTTAATTTCCTTGAATGTACCCAACATACTCTCTTTCACTATTTCTTCTCATCTTATCCAACATACTCTCTTTCACCATTTCTTCTCATCTTATATAAAAATGAAAACGCACTTCAGAAACAATGCAGTCTTAGTTTTCTTAGTTTTTAGATGAGGGAGATAAGGTTCAGACACCAAAAATAATTTATTTTTTAAGAAATAGCACACTCAGCCCTACCATGAAGCTAATCTATAGCTTTCATATGAAGGCTAAAACCCAGTTATAGCACAAGAAATGAGGAGGGGGCAAGGGAGGGGAGGGGGGCAAGGGAGGGGAGGGGAGGGGAGAAGATGGGTGGAGGGAGGGTGATTGGTGGGATCACACTTACAGTGCATCTTACAAGGGTACAAGTGGAAATTACTAAATGTAGAATATAAATGTCTTTGAAGTCTGCACATTGTGCCCCATGATTGCACCAATGTACACAATTATGATTTAATAAAAATTAAAAAGAAAAAAAAAAAAGAAATAGCACACTAGAAATGATGGACTGAGACCAGCACTTGGGTCTTCTGATTTCAAATTTGATGTTTTTCTTGTGACACACCAGGACTTTTCTATAAATGGGTGAAAATCCTAGGGTTGACTGGAAAAAAGCATGTTATAATAAAAGCCTAGATATTTCTATCTAGGCTGCTATAATTTGGTCTCTTTAGGAAGTTATGTAGTTTCTGTACGCAATTGATAGATTGATAGAGCAAGAGACAGATGCTAGAGAGGTCAATATATAGATAGACAACACAAAGGTAGAGATACAATGAAAACTAGTAGAACAAAGGTTCAATTTTTCTAGAAGTCAAGGAAAAGACACTATATTTATTTGTATATTTTAATAAAAAATTATTAAGGTCCTTAAAATGCCTTATATATTTCTGAACAATCATCTTGTCTTTGTTAATTAGAATCCTGTTTTTCATAAAAATCCTGTTTGCATCAAATAATATTCAACATGAAGTGGCCAAGCTCTTCATTGAAAAGAACATAATTATCTTCCGAAAATTTGATGTTAATATCCACCAAGTATTCATTTAAAACTACTAATTAAATGAATCATGTATTTTTATCATTAATTTTATTGTCTTATTTACCATCAAAAGATAACATAAGCAGTAGAAGACCCTGATTTTGGATAAATATGAATTTGAATCCCAGAGCTACCCATAAAATTTCTGACATCAGGCAAGTTACTTAATTTCTCTGAGGCTTAGTTTACTTATCTGTAAACTGGAGATGATAATTACTGCCTTTTAATCTCAGCTGACACAGTTTATGGAAATCCTTGGAACAAATAGATGCTTTCCCTTGCACCTCAAAAGGAAAACCGTTGCCCTTTTTCTCTGTACATGCTTCTGCAAGTTGTATAGAATAATGCTTATATTATTGTATGACAGCTTAATGGGCACCCAATAAAAGCTACTGTTTTACAAATCATGGCATGCCCTGAAATAAGCAACTTATTTCCTAAACCTTTCTTTGTACGTGTTCCATGTTCTCTTTTTCTTTTCACATTTTGATAGGCTCCTGTTTTGTTAAGTTTTGCCATTTTTTTAAGTCATAGTTACAGTAAAAACTTTATCACCATGGCAACAAGTAAATATTGCTCTGGAGAGGTTAAATCTGATCTATTAAGTTGCCATGTAACTTGATTAATTCCTTATCACAAGAGGAATTTTTGTTATTAAAAAATCACTAATTGTTAATAGGCATTCCTTTAAAAGTACACACAAATATGATGAGATTTAATTAAGCTGAGCAAATAGAAGGCAGATTTTCAATAAATGAGAATTAGCTATTTCTCTGCTAATTTATTTAAGAGGAAAGAAGAAATTTTGAAAAACAGCATTTTAAAATTGTGAATACATTGTAGAATTAACCTTCTAATACAGCCATACAAATGTGGCAAAGAAAAATATGACAATTGTATTAAATCACCTTCTACATTAACCTGCTTCTTTCTACGGGATGGGATATAGTTAAGGCAGGAGAGAGGGCAGTGTAGTAACGATTGTGTTGGAGTGTGTATGTAGTATGTGTGTCATGTTGTGGAGTAGAGTACCCAGATGTGTGTTCTTAATATGTACACCAATAGAAACAATATTTTTTCACTTTTTACTAAAATGTAGAGGTTTTAAAGGCCCTTTAATTGAATTCATCACCTTGACTAGCATAAGAACTCTGGTGCCCAGGCTGGAGTATAGTGGAGTAGGGCAGCTGATTGCAGCCTTGAACTCCTGCACTCAAGCACTCCTCTCCCTCAGCCTCTCAAGTAGCTGGAACTATAGGTAGGGTCACCAGGCACAGCTGTTTTTTCTTTTTAGAGATGGTGTTTTGCTGTGAGGCCCAGGCTAATCTTAAAGTGCTAACTTCAAGCAATCCTGCCTCAGCCTCCCATATCCTGGAATTGTAGGTATGAGTTACTGGGTCCAACTCTACCTTCATTTGAGAGATAATGAAATGATACCAGGGTGCTATTTGACTTGGCAAGATCATCTAGTTGTAGAGTTAATAAGAAGCAAAATCACCTTTCACATGTATCCTTCTACATAACTCCATAACTTTTGCAGAACACTACACTGCATTGTAATCATTGCTTACTTTCCCTCCCTCCCTTCTAAAACTTGAGCTTCAATAGACAGAGATTAGTTCCATATTCAATTCTGTGAGCCGAGTGCCCTTTACAAGGCTGAGACATGGTAAGCATTCAATATTTTATTCCAAAGATCTAGTTGTAGCTCTGGCACTCAATTAACTAGTTGATCCAGTCTTTAAGACTCTTCAACCCTCAGTTTCCTTATCTGGAAGATAAAGAAGTTAGATGATATGATCTCAGTCTCAGGATATCTCATGGCTCACTATCTTGAAAGTGAAGCAGCAGCACTTTTATCAGCTTCTGAGCAGTAGATAACATTACTACAGTCAATAGGGCCCAACATGTCCTGTTTTTGAGATTCTCTGAAAAGCCTTTCTATTAGGTTTTAATACAGGAGAGGCCTTTTGTCATTGTTCTGCCACCAGCTAATTCATACACAAACTGTGGAAAAATGTTTTCTACTTTGAAGATCAAAAATGGTACAAGGAGAAAAAGATAAAACCAAATATTTCCTTTACATATAAAACTATTTAATCCAAATATAAGAGGTTTTGATAAAAGGGACACTATATCTGAGATTATTATCTAGTTAGAATCCTCATTTATTTAATGTAATGTTTTTGTTTATATCAAAGTTTGCCCTTCAAAATTATAGATCATATCATTTCCATCTCCTGGTCCCTAGTATTGTACTACATTTTCCCCTATAAAGACAGCTCTATCAAAAGAATTCAGGTCTCCTGAAATCAGTCAAATTGAAGGTCTATAGGGAGTGAGTAGAAGAAGTTTATATATTGATTTTTTTCATCAGAAAATTCATGAGACAAAAAACTCTTATTGAGTTTGCTCATGGTAATTTAGCACAATCTATGTAGGCAGCTAGAAGTCTGAAGAGAAATGTATATATGACCTGGGTGAGTCACCTATCCTTTCTGAGGTTTTAGGAGACAGCAGGTTCACTCCTGATTAGCAAGTGTTGTGTGCATCTCTTTGATGATCAATGTCCTGGTTATCTCATTGGCTTATTGCTAATAGCAAATGATATCCACATTAATGAAAATGTTCACAAACAGAAAAGCATCATTGCAAGAAATAAATACTAAGAGAAAATCACCATACCAAAACTGAGACAAAAAGATGCACCCAGGAAGTTCTGGTACCTGAGATCCATTTATCTGGAGAAGCAGTCGCTAAAGCTGGAAGGGAAACAGGAAAAATTACCATTTTTAAACATATCCTGAACTTTCCCTATAAAAAATACATAGTCTCTAAGGAATGAGCTTTCTAAAAATGTGATTTAGAAGCCGTTTCCTACCTACGGAAAAGGAATTCCTCTCCCACTCCAGACCTCAGAGTATTTTTTTTTCCAGCTGAAAACATGCTTCTCTTTATTTATTCCAACTTCAGTAAGGTACGATAGACAAACAAAAATTATATATATTTATAGTATGCAATTGGTGTTTTGATAAATGCATACATTGTGAAATGATTAAATCAAACTAATTAACCTATCTATTTTCTCAAATGCCTTTCCTTGTGATGAAAACTTTTAAGGTCTACTTTCTTAGCAAAATTCAAATATTCAATATATTATTATTAACCATAGTTACCATGTTATACCAAGAACTTCCAAACTTATTCATTTAGTCTAAGTGAAACTTCATATCCTCTCACTAACATACGCTCCTTCCTTTCTGCCCCCTCCCAAAAAATCCTGGCAATCGACATTCTGCTCTGTTTCTATTAGTTAAACTTGTTTAGATTCCACATACGGGGTGTCCATAAAGTCCATCAAATAGTTGCTCATTTAAATTGCACACAAACTTTATGGACACGCTGCATAAGTGGGGGGAAGCACACAGACTTTGTCCTCTATGCCTGACTCTTTTCTTGTTGCATAATGTCCTCCAGGTTCATTTGTGTTGTCACACATGACAGGATTTCATTCTTTCCTGAGGCTGAGTAATATCCTACCACATATTGTGCATACACTATGTATTGCACTTCCTTAATCCATTCGTCTGTTTATGGATACTTAGAATGATTCCACATTTTAGTTTTGCAACTAATACTGTAATAAACATAGATATGCAGATATTTCTTTAAGCCACTGATTTCATTTCCTTGGGATATAGACTGACTATCACTAGAACATACAATGGTTCCATTTTTAATATATTGAGGGACCTCCATACTGTATTCCATAATGACCGTTCTAATTTACATTCCCAGCAATAGTATGCAAAGGTTGGCCCCCCTCTACCTCCTAGCCAGAGGGTCATCTGGGATCACAACCAAAATGTCTTTGCCAAGACCAGTATCATGCAGCTTTTTCCTTATGTTTTCTTCCAGTAGTTTCATGTGTTATGTTTAAGTTTATAATCCATTTTGGTTAATTTTTGTGTATGGTGCAAGATTTCTGTATGTTTTATGATTTCTACTTCAAAACAAATAAAATAAGAACTTTTCCTGTAGAATTAATACTAAGACAGCGTTCAATCTTTTGGGGAGGGTATTTCCTGTGATACTCATTTAACTACATGTATTTTTGTATTTTTTATTTCAGGGGTATACACATTTTGATTACATAATTTGCATTTTGTACATTTTAGGGCAAAGTTATAAGTGAGCCCTTCACCTAGAATTTGTGTACTGTAGTAGTTAGTATAAATTAACCCAATACTTTCTTCCTTCCCCCACATAATTCCTGTTGAGTTTTACTTCCATATGTACACATAAGTATTAATCAACTAGTTCCAACTTAGTCTTGAGTACATGGGCTCTTTGTTTTTCCATTCTTACAATACTTCACTCAGAAGAATGGTCTCCAGTTCCACCTAGGTCATTACTAAAGATACTAAGTCATTATCCTGTTTTTTATGGCTGATTAGTACTCCGTGGTGTGTGTGTGTGTATACATACATATATATATATATCCTATTTTATTAATCCACTTGTGTATTGATGGGCATTTTTGTTGTTTCAACATCTTTGCAATTGTGAATTGCATAAACACAATGTGAATGCTATAAACATTTGTGTTTTTTATAATAAAATGACCTTTTCTTTCTCCTTTCAATAAATACCTAGTAGTGGATTTGCTAGATTAAATGTTAGGTCTATATGTGGTTCTTTGAGGTATCTCCAAACTACTTTTCATAAAGATTATGTAAACCTTCTTTGAGGTATCTCCAAACTACTTTCCATAAAGAATATGTAAACCTGTACAAACTCTATGGAACGTAGCATTTGATTGGTGGGGTCTCACCTAATGTGCACAATGTAAGGGTGTTCAGCAGGCCCCCCAGGTGAAGGGCTCAACTACAACTTGAACTTTACCTTAGAAATGAAAACAATGTAACCTAAACATTCATACGCATGTATCAATCTGAAATTTAAAAAAAGATAGAAAAACAATAGTTAACAACAGGGTTTCAAAGAAATAAATAGGTAATTCTGTAGCCAAAGAAGAGTTAGGGTAAGGAAGAAAATTGTAGTAAACTGTAGAGGGGCAGATAGAGTTGTGAAGAACAAGATCCAAAACACAGGTTCACCTCTAAACTAAGAGTGAATAAGAATATTCATATTACAGAATGTCTTCTCCTCGTACCCACAACAACAAGCTTAAAGTTTAGTAATAGTAAATTTGAGTAGTCAGAGCTACGAGACACAGACTTTTCCTTGCATCTTCTTCTTGCTTACAGAGGAGGATCCTTGACTTTGTTTAGGATGCTGTAACATAATACAATAGATTGGGTGACTGAAACTTTTTATGGTTCTGGAGGTTGAGAAGTTGAAAAATAATATACAATTTTAATGCAATCTCTATTAAAGTACCACTGTCATATTTTAAAGACCTTGAAAAATAATACTTTATTTTATATGGACTCAGAAAAAACCTTGAATAGCCAAAACATTACTCAAAAATAAAAACAGACCTCAGACTATACTATAAATCAATAGTGATCAAAACAGCATGGTACTGGCAAAAAAAACAGAGAGGTAGATGTATTGAACAGAATAGAGAACCAAGAGATGAATCCAGCTATTTACCGTCATTTGCTTTTTGATAAGCCAATTGAAAACTTTCAGTGGGGAAAAGGCTTCCTATTTAATAAATGGAGATGGGTGAACTGGCTGGCAACCTGTAGAAGACTGAAACTGGACACACACCTTTCACTTTTAACAAAGATAGGCTCTCACTGGATTAAAGATTTAAACTGAAGATGTGAAACTATAAAAATACTAGAAGAAAGTACAGGGGAAACACTTGAAGAAATCAGCCTGGGTGAATATTTTATGAGGAGGACTCTCCAGGCAATTGAAATAACACCAAAAATACATTACTGGGATCTGGTAAAACTAAAATCTTCTGCACAGCCAAGAACACAGTAAGTAAAGCTAGCAGACAGCCCTCAGAATGGGAGAAGATTAAGTTAAGGTTAAGTCTCTGACAAAGGTTTAATAACCAGAATCCACAGAGAACTCAAACATATTAGCAAGAAAAGAACCAGTGTTCCTATCTCTGGGTGGGATTGGATTTGGATTGGATTGCTTCTTCCTCTTCCGTTTTTTATAAGATGATTCCTTAGGTTATTGATGTGTTCTCTTTCTGTTTTTTGAGTGGAGGCATCTAAAGTGATAAATTTCCTTCTTAGGACTGCTTTTGCTGTGTCCCACAGGTTCTGGGAGTTTGTGTCTATGTTGTTGTTATGCTCAAGGAAGTTGATGACTTCTTTTTAATCTCTTCCTTGACCCAACTGTCATTCAGTATAAGGTTATTTAATTTACATTATTTTGTGTAGGGATGAAAATTTTTTTTGGAGTTGAGATCCACCTTTATTGCCTTGTTGTCTGAGAAGATACAAGTTATAATTTCAATTGTTTGGATTTTATGGAGGTTTAATTTGTGTCCTAGGATATGATCTACTTTGGAGAATGTTCCACAGATTGATGAAAAGATCTTTTATTCCTTACCTTTGGAATGGTGTGTTTTGTATATATCTATTAAGCACAGTTATTCTAGGGTCACATTAAGTCCCTTCTATCTTTGTTTAGTTTCTGTTTAGATGATCTGTCCAGCACTATAAGAGGATTGTTAATGCCCTGTCCTAATATGGTGTTATAGGATATCATATTGCTCAGACTAATAAGGTCTGTTTCATACATCTTGGAACATTTATGTTGGGTGCATAAATATTTAGAATTGAAATGTCTTCTTGTTGTAGTGTTCTCCTGGCCAATATGAAGTGTCATCTTTTTTTTTTTTTTTACTTTAGTTGCTTTAAATCCACTGGTATCTGAAAATAAGGTTGTGATCCCTCCTTTTTTCTGATTTCCATTTCCTGAAATATTGTTTTCTATTACTTAACCCTGAATTTTACTTTGTTCTTTGATGTTAGGTGTGTTTTCGGCAGGCAGCAAGCATTTGGATGGCTTGTGCATTTTTTTTTTTTTTTTTTTTTGAGACAGAGCCTCAAGCTGTCACCCTGGATAGAGTGCTCTGGCATCACAGCTCACAGCAACCTCCAATTCCTGGGCTCAAGCGAGTCTCCTGCCTCTGCCTCCCAAGTAGCTGGGACTACAGG
>CAUYRH010024768.1:0-33262 GCA_963574655.1 Perodicticus potto | reverse complement strand
GGAATTGAGGCCTAGGAAATTCACATGAAATTGACCTAAGCATAGGAAATGGGGGTTCCACATTTAGTCCTAAGTGTAAAGTGAAGGAGACACCAAGGCACAGGTGTCTCCTCGGCAGTTGTCCAGCCTTTTCGGCTATTGGAGCCTCTGGTGGGGGTTGGAGGACTCCCTCCTTGCCTGTCATCCAGCCCGCAATAAAATACTTCTAACAGTAAACGTGAGGTTTGTATAGGAGGAGAAGTGATGAGTGAAAATAACCTATCTTGCACCAAGTGCTTCTGGCCAGCTTCCCCTCACCCCATGGGGATAGGATGGGGCAGACAGGCCCTTGAGCATCGTAAGGGTTGTAATTTGCCATTGAATAACTTTGCTTTCCTGGGGTTGAGATTTATTGATATATTGAGTGATCACACACCCCCACCCCCGCTGCCCCAGGCCTGTGAGCTTCACTGCACACTTGGTACTCAGGGAGAGAGGGAGGCTGGTGAGGATGTGATTGATCTGTCTGCAGGCTGCAGCCCTGTCACTGGGGGCCACTCTTACTGACTTCCATATCAACGTGAGATAAGAGAAATGACACAGGAAGATAGCTGTGCACTCCAAAATCAGTGTTCATCCGAGAATCTTAACCATCCGAGAATCTTAACCATTTGGTAGGCTGGGTGCAGTAGCTCACACTTATAATCCTAGCACTCTGGGAGGCCGAGGCAGGTGGATTGCTAGAGCTCAGGAGTTCCAAGATTAACCTGAGCAAAAGCAAGACCCCATCTCTACTAAAAGTAGAAAAACTAGCTGGGCATTGTGAGAGGAGCCTGGAGTTCCAGCCACTTGGAAGGCTGAGGCCAGAGGATCCCTTAAGCCAAGGAGATTGAGGTTGTTGTGAGCTAGACAGACTGAGGCCATGGGACTCTCTAGTCTGGGCAACAGAGTGAGACTCTGTCTCAAAAAAAAAAAATTGCTACTATAATGATATGCTCATCAGTTATTTGTTCAACTAGCCCAGAATGACACTTATATTTAGAAGATCGGGGACGAGAGTAAGAGAGGGAACAGTGATTTCTCTCTCTGTGTGTGTGTCTCTCTCTCAGACACAGAGAGGAAGGAGAGAGTGGGAGAGGACAAAGAAGACAGCGAGGGAAAGAGAGAGAATGAGAATTTGAAGAACTAGAAAGGATACAAAGCAGAATACGCCCTCGGCAGCTACACACCCATGACAAGCCACGGAGCAGCCGCATCTGTGGAAGCCATTGCTGGCTTTATCCTCCAGTAAGACAGCAGACCCAGACTGTGCCTCTACCCGCTGCGACCCAGCTCTGTCCTTAAGGTGCCCGCGAGGCTATGCCTCCGTGAACTTGCCTCGGAAATTGAAAAGTCGCTGGTTAGGAAGCCGAGACATTCACAGGTTCAGACGTGAAGCTTGGTCCTTAAAATGAATTGGGAGCATCTGGCTGTTGTGCTGTCTGTAGGTAATGATGCAGCCGCGTCACACACCCAGATGTGATTCTACATTTCTGCAGCTGTTCTGGTGGGAGTTTCAGCGCCCCAGACATCTGCTGCTGGGACTCTGTGGTACAATTCTCACTCCATCTCTCTGGGCTCTTATTCTTTTCTCAGAAAATGTACTTTCTTTCCACTCAGAATTTTTCTATTTTCCAAAGGAGTATTCCCAGCAAAACGGATCCCTACCAAATTCTATGGAACATGGAAGAGAAATTCATATCATCTTCAAAATTCACAAGCAGAGGGCGTGACACTAATTGGCAATAAGAGGTTTGACAAGACAGAACATTAGAACCAGGCAAAGAACTCATGGTTTATTGCAAATTTAGAAGAAATGGCTCTGATGAAGTCATTTCTGTACATTAAAGGAAATGGGCACTGTGTTTAACATTAATTTCTGTGTGTTAAACATAGAGGGAACACCTTTAAATTCTAAATGTTTATCTCCAGCATACCCATTAGCATCGTTGAACTGCACGCACAAAGCTCTCTCAGTACTGAGTATTTAGCAGATAAAAGACTTTCAAAGCGTGCTTCCCCATACACTTTATATATAATATAAATTCACATACTAGTTTTGAAGATCAACTAGAAATATCAAAGTCATAAAATATTGATGCACTTTGACCCAGTAAATTCTGGGAATTTATCCTAAAGAGATAATCTTATTTATGGAAACAGCTTATGTCTAAAGATGCTTATCATGGGATTAATTACAGTGAAACTTGGAATTCATCTATTGTCCCAAAATACAGAAATAGTTACGTTAATATGGTGTCTCTACTTTCATAGGCTCCATGGAAAAATCAATCGGGGGGACTGACTAGGTCCAGCTGCTCAGGCAGCAATGAAAAAGATATTTACTAAAGCTAATGCCAACATCAAAAATATTTCTGACATATATTAAGTGAAAAAGGCACGTGCAAAGTTGTTTGTATGTTATGCTTAGGATCATATCAAAACTTGGCATTTGAAAACAACTTGAAGTAATTGGTCCAAAACAACCATAGCTATTGTGTTTGAACACTCAATTGATAGGCAATTTTCTTCTTTTGCCTACTTTCCTAATGATTTGTGAAGTGGTTATATTACTTGAATCAATAAAAATTCAAAGAAAAGTGGATCCTTACAGTATAGGCAAGACACAGAATCCGAGGAGGCAAGGGGTGTTTTAAAAAATAAAAATAAATAAAGCAAGACCCATTGAGTCTCAGGCATGTTATCAAACAAAAACTAGAACTAGCAGCCTTCAGATAGATGAGGCCTGTTTCCCCATTGCAACTACAGATTTCTGCCTATTTTATCCAGTATTTTAAGGAACCCAAAGTGAAATTAACTCAAGATTCTGATTTTTACCTGACAACGGGAAATCTAGTGACCGACTATGAAAAAACTAACCCGGCTTTGCAGGAAGGTTTATGAATAACCACATATGGAGGAAATTATTTCCCTTAATTTCAGTGATTGAAAAAGCTTGGAACGAGGTGCTTCTCTTTGGTACTGAAACGTAACTTTTCCAAAGCCCGCAAAGCAAGTGAAGGGTGAGTATAGCACGGTGTCTCGCTGTACCCAAAGGCCTTTGCCAACTTCATATTAAACCAGAAAGAAAGCATAGACTCAAGCTAATATTGCTTTGGGCTGGCTTTTTTTTTTTTAACCCTCCTCTCAAATTTTAAAATAGTGCAATTGATTTTTTAATATCCAAAAATAAATCGTGCAATTTCTTAGCATTTTGGAGGACAGCTTTAATCTGGAAGGGGAAAGGGGTGATTGAGTGATAGGAAACTGATTCATCTCAGGATTTCTCAGGAAAATGCCGACCCAGCATCCCGGCCCTCACGTACACCATTATCATTCTTTGATTTCCTGTCACTGCAGACAGTTTAAAAACTGAGAGTAAATAGGAGACATGGAAAATCAATGTGAGGTGCTGAATTGTTCCAGCTGCTGCAGCTCTGTTAATTACATCATATTTTTATGGAGACATTCGGCTGGGTCTTGCCAAGTGCCTGCATCTGGAGCCATTGCCTGCCATCCTGCTGGGGGAAGCTCTTCTCCCCAAGCATCTCGGTTAACTGCAAAAGGACAAGCTACCCCAGGAAAGCAGCTTGTGCAGACCAACTCTCTGAGGCAAAATCCGGATGATCATCGTGCCTTCCGTTACCATAGAGATGAGAGGTGCTGGGAGCTGGAGAGGGGCCACTGCAGTGCAGGAGGCAGGTTCGTCAGTACGCACAGTGTGCGTCTAAGGAAAATGAAAGTCTATTCCACTTGGATGGCCGGGCCTTGGTGGGCTAAGAGCGAGAGAGCCAAGAAAGAGATGAGAGACGGCAGGGAGCAGGCAGAGAGAAACTAGGGGAGGACAGGGCTGCCCAGGGAGCCACAACAGATCTTCAGGACCAAGTCCTCTGAGCACCTACTGTCTGGCCAGCAATAAAGTGACACTGTCAGCAGTAGCACAAATTTCACGGATTGTTTCAAGAAAGATCCTTTCACATTTCCTCATAATTTAGACTTTTCCAAAGTCCTTTCTGGTTTCCCTTCCTCCTTTTCCATCCCATATTCCTGCCTTGTTCTTCTCTTACATCCTTCTGGAAGTTTCTACCAAGTCCCCATGTTCTTTCCAGTTTTATGGGTGCCCGGGCCAGCTTCTTCATTCAGCATCTCTGCCTCAGCACGACCCATTCTCTTTCCCTCTCTAAGCTGTTCCCTCTTGAGCACCTTACTTTTACTTCTTGCTAGTTTTTCTCATAAAGAGCATAAAGAACTGGATGAAAGAAAACTCCGGTGTTACCCAAGACACCCTTAGACGTTTCTTACCATCCAGTCCCTCTGCCCACCTCCTGCCAGCAACAAGGATATCTGTCTTAGATGTCGTCTTGGCCCAGACCTGCGATTTTCAAATCCTCTGCTCCTCAGAGAGGGTTCAAGGGCTCTATTTCAATTGTAGGGCACCTATTCTCCTATTCTCTCCCCACACCTGAAATAAAACCTTGCACTTTTTAATGCAAAATGCAGGTAGGTTAGATGAAATATACACACATGTGATATGTATTACATAAGGGTAAAAGAAGTTGACGTGCTGACACATTTTTAATATAAATTATAAGTTTAAAAACTTATAGATATTAACACATACGGAACTTGTGCCAACCAAGTAAATCTTTCGGTGCAGATTTGAGGATAAAGATTCTACTAGTTTGTAGGAACCGTATCGTGGAGGAGAAACATGGTAGGGCCTGCGCCGACAACACCATGAACTTATGCCTGAGTGGGACCATCCACATAAAATCACAGGCAGGCCCAGGAGTGAAAGGCCATTCAGCGCCTGCAGGGACTCCTGCCTGTGCTTGGGGCCTCCTCTTTCTGCGGGGTGATTACATTAGTGCAATAGTAAGGGCAGGCTGTACTATGGCAGAGAAGGTTTTAGCTCTTGTTTTAATGTCCTGACGTTTTCTTTCAGTGTTTTTATTTTATTTTTTTTATTTTTTTTGGCCGGGGCTGGATTTGAACCCACCACCTCCGGTATATGGGGCCGGTGCCCTACTCCTTTGAGCCACAGGTACTGCCCTCCTTCAGTGTCTTTTCAATGAGAGGAATTTGAGCACTTCCTAAATATCATGAGTGATGTAAATGTCCTGCTACTTCTCATGCAGGAGTCCGGATCAGTTTGATTAAGGGGCGGGTCTCTTAAAATTGCAAAGCCAGCTTTCAACAAACTGCTACCATTTATAGCTATTTGTCTGAGCAAATCTGCTGATTCCAGAAGCTGCTCTCAGGCTGAAATCGTTATCTGTAACACCCCACCCCCGATTCCTAACTTTTGTATTCATTCAAATAGCTTCATTTTCACAATTTACCAACTTTATAGAGAAAATTGTTATAAATTTGAAATAAAATGTATACTAAGAAATTCTCATTTACTTGGTTGTATACACATATACTGAGGTTTCCATTTAGATTTCATTTGAAAAGAAATGAACAAATAGCTGAGAACCACTGGCTTCCCCACTGCCCCAGCCCCCTGCTTCCCCTCACAGAGCGAGCCTACACCTGTGCCCTGCCTCCCCACTGATAACTCTTGCTTTTCCAGACTGTTCTCTGCTCCTTTGTCTCCTCATTTCAAACTCAATCCCTGGACACTTTTCCTAAAAAACTGGCCATTCTCCTGCGAGCTGAGGCAATCATACTAAGGCAGTCATATCTGAAAATGATTAAAGGGGTTACCACTGGATTGGGGGGGCCGATTTACGTCTTGCCCTGAACTCCTCACTCGCAGTGAAATTTTAGGCACTTTTACATTCAGAAGAGCCTGTAAGAGACGACCGTGGTAAATTGCATACCTTTCAATGGATTTCCCAAATTCCCATCTGAGGACACCAGCTTAGGCCTTGTAAAGGGCTTCTAAAAAGGCAGATTCCTTGGACCCAATCTGAACTCTCTAGAGGATGACGCTGTCCTTTTAGCGAGCTCCTCAAATAACTCTGCACCTTGAAGTTCAAGGGTGCCAGCCCCCGCCTTACACATCTATGTAGAAGGCCAGGACTGAGTAGGGGACCCTGCCTCTGCCTCTGGGGAAAGATTCCACGTACAGGCAGGCTGAGGCCGAGAAGTCCACAAAAGGACAAACACGGAGAGAAAGGACATAATAGCTGGTGAGCCCTTCAAAACGGAGAAGAAAAATATGTCATGCTCCCTTTTCTCCAGCTCCAAATTAATCAGTCAGCAGCAGGGGGAGCAGAGGCAGTTTGGGGACGTCTGAACCTCAGAGGCAGCCCGGCTTCTGGCACAGCCTGGAGGGAACAGCTGCAGGAGGGGGAGGGGGAGGGCAGTAAATGGAGACAGAACCATGGGCCCTGGGGCCAGGCAGAGGTACCAAACCCCGCTCTGTCTGCCCACGGGAAAAGGATCCACGAGATCCGCTTCCTTTTCAACACTTCTCCCAGGAAGGCCTGGAATTCCTGAAAGGCCCAGTCGGACAGCACTTGAGCTGGACAAGCAAGGTCTCTGCCTTGACACCGCCTCAAGTCTGTCATCTGTACCTCTGTTTCCTTAATAAAAACGCACTCTGCTCTCCAAAAGAGTAACTAGGACACTTCGTTTTTATTCCACTTGCATCTCATTTGTCTTCAGTAGGTTCTTCCATAATCTCATCATTATTGCTATGGCCCTCAGAGGACAGCTGACTCGCATTAATCAGCCGAGCCCCTCATCGCTCACCAGATTCTTTACACTTTTACCATGCCCTGGGGCATCCTAACTTACTTGAAAAATTAATAAACCTCCCCCCTCTTATCTTACCTTATTAATGTCTGTCTTTGTAACCCATTATCCCCGCATATCATCAGAGATCACTGGAGGGTGCGGTGATCACCAGCTTGCTCCCCTAATTCTGTCCTAAAACTAGAACCCGCCCCCTCCCTGAATGGCCAGAAAGAAAATGGCCTTCCTGGGCCAGCAGGGTGTTTGTTTACCAGCTCAGACGGCACCGTGGACCACAGGCAGGAGAATTCTTAGGCTTCAGCTAAAGGCTATTAAGGCCCATTAAGTTGTTCTCTCCTCCTTCACATCTCTTTCCCCCTCTCTTCTGTACCCTAGTAAATCTGACTCATTAGCTTTAGATGTTTTGAAATCCTGGTACATTAATCACTTGTGTTTGCACACTGTTTATGTGGGTTGTTGGTCATGGTCTGTAGTTATACTGGCTGTCTCCCTTGCTTACTTAAAGGTACAATCCAATTGAAAATAAAGATTTTTGCAGGTTTGCTCATTACAAACAGTGTCGGCAGCTGGTGAGTGTCTTTTGCAATTCATCAGAGGCCTCCCAGACCACCTGCTCTCGGCATCCTGCAAACAGCTGGCGCTGGGTAAGTACCGTAAGCTATTACCTTATACAACAAATAAATAAATAAATGGATGGATGGGTAGACAAATAAATAAATAAATTGAATTGTTGGCCCTGAGTCATTGCTTCTTGAGGAGAAAAGTCTATGTTAGAAAAGGGAAAAAATTATGTCTACTCCAAACCTTTGTGGTTATATTTAAATGAAAAAAAGAAGGAAAGGAGGTGCAACCTCTCAAAACTTGGAGTGCAAATATTTTGTCATTGGAGTTAACAAGGCAGTCAAGAAAAGAATGCTGTGACCGGCTGGCAATGTGGTTTGGTATAAAACGTGAGAGGAGAGGGGATTAAATTTTATTTCATTGCCTGCTGGGGATTTTCTTTTTTTGTTTTTTCTTTCTTTCTTTCTTTTTGTTTTTTTTCCCTCTCTCTCTGAAAATGCCATTGGGAAGCTGTGTGGAGCTTCAGCTAAGGCCACCAGATGTCCCAGGATTAAGAAGCCAATGCCTCTGAGCAAGGTTATCACCATCTTAGTTTGCTATGGTGGCTTTTACCCCAATTTAAGGGCCCTGAGAATGACTCTCTGGGTGGCTGTGCCCTGATCCAGTCCCTGGAGAAAGGCTGAGGACAGTGAGAGCCAGTGGGGGCATGCAGCTGCAGCATTTACAAGGAGGAAGAACACGATTAGAGAGTAGATAAGTCCTTGGCTGCATTGTGCCAGAACATGACGATACAGAAGCTAAAAACCAGTTGGAGGTCGGGGGAAATAGACGCTCAGCAGGGTCATTCTGAAGTTTTTCACAGCCAGCCAGAGATTTCTCCAAGGTCTGCTTGGAAGCTTCTTGTAATTTGGAGCTGGGCCTTATAAACATCCCCCACTACCTACGATCTCTGTTAAAGAAAAAATTACTCATGACACTAGTTAAAGAATGGCAAGGCAGACTTTTTTCAATGGGGCTAATACGACAGGATTTTGTAGTAGAGAAGAGAGATTGGGCTCAACTCTGAATACAAGGACAAGAAGGCATTTATAGCTAAGGAGCAGGGTGGAAGTCAAAGGACAGAAAATTACTAAGAGGAAACCTCAAGGGTGTGAAGGATTCTGCCTAAACCGACCTAAGGATTCTTGCAACACAGGGTGAGGGGAGTCTGATCAGATACCGAGAGCAATCAAATATCAAAGGTGGGGGATTCTGTCGAACCTGACTTACCAGGATTCTTGCTAAACTTCTTCAGTATATGGAAGGGAGTGAATATGGAAGTCCAGAGGTCAGGGCCTAGTTGGATCAAGAACAGTCTGATTAGAGATTGGTCAGCCAGAAAACCTTTATCATCACCTAGAGCAGTGATTTTCAACTGGAGTGCCACGAGAGGATCTTAAGTGTGCCGTGAAAATTTTTAAAGACCATTAATTAAATTATTTTTTGAAAGAAGTTCAAAACACAGTAGTATATTCTTTTTTTTTTACTCTTTTATTTGATCAACATAATCTAAGTATGCCATGGAAGTTTAAATAGGTTCAAGTGTGCCGTGAGATAAAAAAGTTGAAAAACACGCCCCTAGAATGATTCATCTGGCCTGCATGGATTGATCAAAATTTAGCTATGTCTTGTTGCCTTGGGTAAACTGGAAGGGAATTCCAGCATAGGACAGGTACTTATCTGACTCACTGTTTATGAGCTTTGTCAATCACATGCCCCAGTGAAGTGCTCAGAATAGATATTTTTATCTTACAGCTGGTTAACTTCTAATAATTGTTGCAACTTTTCTTTTTGCCACTCCTTTTCTTAGTAAAAGTGTTTATGGATTGAGTTAACAAGAGAAAATATGTTACATTTCACCAAATTGAAAAGATGGGAAAATGAAAATAAATCTACATTCCTAAATTGACTTAATTCTTCACAAACCTCGCTGTTAAGAACCCGGCTACTCTGTGCGGCTGAGAACGACTAGCATCGACACCCACACAGACTCCCAGAATCAGAATCTACATTGTAACATTTAAGATCCCCAGGTGACTTGTTTGCACATTAGGTTGACAAGCTCCTTGCCCTCTTCTGTGCCCTTGATTCTTTAAGGTCAAAAATATCTGATGTAGATTGCCAGCAGCCACATCAATACTAAGGTGATCATAAGAATTTGAATAAGACCATGCAGACCGAGCGATTTCCTCGCCAGGTCTTTGGAGAGGCAGCACAATGCGGTAGAAAGGAAAGAACAAACTTGGAGGCAGAAAAGTCTGGGCTTGACTTTCTGATTCTGCAACTTCGTAGAAGCCTGACTTTGGGCTAGTCACTCCTCTGAGGCTTAACTTCCTCATTCGAGAACGGAGAGAGTAGCAACTCCGATGCCCACCTTCAGGGCGGTTTCAGAAATAAAGCAGATCCTTTATGTGTAATCACACGCCAAGCTCTAAAAAGGGTTACACGTGTACAATTAAATTGTAGTAGTGCCAGGAGTAAGTAGGGAGGGATGTTGGAACTGGATTGCCCACCAGCTGAATGAGAATGGGGACCCACCGGGTGGTAGGGAAAGAGACGGGCCTAGCAAGCCGCAGTGCTGCAGCTGTTATCAAGTTCACTGGTGAAGTGGATGCACTGGCTGGTGCAATAGCCCTGGCCCTTAAAATAAGGGATTTGAGAAATAATAAGAATTGAGATGCTGTTGCTAAGGGCCATTGATTTATTAAGGAGAGATTGTAGCACTGGATGATTATTTAATAATTCAAGCAAACTTACGGAAGCTAGAGGGGCTTCTGGGCAACATTTAAGGAAATGCTGGTTTTAGGGAGCCAGTGGACAGACAGAAAGACCAGGCTGCATAGGTGATTGTCGGAGCTTTGGAGAAATGTTTCCAATGCTGAGATTTGAGGGCCTCATAGGGAGACTCTAAGGCTCTGAGACTTGGAAGGAAGATATTTGATGACTGCAGTTGAGAAGTTTTAGTTCCCAGATTCCCCTGGACCCTCTAGGTTAGCAGAAGAGGCCGGCTCCCCTTTGTTAGAATAGCGCCCTGAGGCTCCCGGAAGATCAGTCAAGGCCTCTCCCTGAAGCAGATGTCTGTACTAGTGTGTCAGAGGTCCCCACGTTTGATTTCTCACAAGGAGGACTCACAAGACTCAGAGTACAGTCATCCTCGCAGCTGGGATTTATTACAGAAGGATACAGAACAAGATCACAAAGGGAAAGACGCTCGGAGTGACATCTTGGGGAAACCAGACACACGCTTCCAAGGATCTTCCCCGGAGAAGTCACACGAGACACACCTAATTCTCCCAGCAATCAGCTGTGACAAAACGTGGGAAAGAAATGTTGCCAAGCAGGGAAACTCAGACTCGGCACCCAGAGTTTTAATTGGAGACTGGTCCTGTAGGCAGCCTCTACTTGGCTTATACCAAAATTCTAGACTCCCAGAAAGAAACCATGTCATTTCAGCATAAACCAGACTGTTTGTACAAACAATGTTGGCAACAGAGCCATTTTATCTATTCTAAAATGGTAGGAGCTCTCCCAGAATCCAAGTTCCAAAATGCCTGGCGAGGGACAACCTGATAAGCAGGACTTTCAAAGAATTCACAGCCAGGCCTGCTGTATTAAGTCTTTTCCACACTATCAGTTGTAATTTTTGTGTAAAAAGTCACCTCAAGACTTAATGGCTTAAAACAACAATTCGCTCACAATTCTGTGGGTTAGTATTTGTTACTGGGCTGAGCTGGAGCGGTTTATTGGCACCCTGGGTGCTGTTGGCAGGGTTCTCCCTGAACTGGCCATTAGCTGGTCATTGGGCTGGGGTTGGCATGACCCTGTAGGCCTCTTCACACATCTGGCATTTGGCTGAGGCTGTCCAAGGCATCTCCGTTTTCCTCCACGTGACCTCACCACATGGCAAAGCTCACAGCTCGGCCACAAGAGAGGCTGATGTTCACAAGAGGGAGAAAATAAAACTTGCACGATCTTTTTGAGGACCCAGTTTACAAATCTCACAGCATCACTTCCAGCTCTCCCCTATCTATTGAAGCAAGTTATATGGTCAGACCAGGTTCAGCAGTGTAAAAAAATACACTCTCACAGGATCTTAACAAAAAAGAACAAGAGGAATTTGGTGCCATATTTTGCACATTATCACAGAGCCTGTGCTAGCCAATGTTTTGCTCTTGGCTCCAATCTAGCCTCCCTTGCTCTGTTTTGTAACCCTGCAGCTAGACTTTGTAACCATCCTGTCTTTTCCCCTTGTGCAACATTTTTATCAATAAAGAACACTGGAATGACACTGCAAGGCCACAGCCACAAGGAGCTTCTCTAACTGGTTCCATTGTGGGTGCGTGTTTTGCTTTTTGTTTTGTTTTTTGTTTTTTGTTTCTTTTGGCTCTGGCTACCAACAGATCTGCATGCAGGAGGCCTTGAATACTTAACCTTACCAGCTCTTGTGGACCAGCTCCAGCCTTCCTGCACCTTCCAGCAATTTCCTCCACCACCCAGCGGGCAACTTCAACTCCATCTGTGCCTTCAAGTATGCTCCTTCACCACAAACACACTGTGTGTTCCCATGGCAACCGCACCCTCTCCAAGGAGGTCTGGGTCTCAGCCTCAAGCCAAGAGGATGGAGGAAATATCACTCCTGAGTTCTTAGTCCCTTCCTTATGCCCTCTTCAGTAGTAGCTGCCTTCCACGTGTGCTGTAGTTACAGTCCTTAAAATCCTTTTTTACCCCTTTTTGGAGTTAAATACATTTTACTTCTCTGAATTAAATTTTCTCTGTTCAAATTACTGATGTGGTTTCTGTCTCCTGAGTGGACCCCGATTGATGCCACACCTCAAAAGATAGTACTTGCCAACTCTGCCCCTAAGAAATAGACAAATTACAAGGTGAACTTTCAACACACCCTCACTGAGGATGCGCTGAGTTTGCTAAGAGGACAGGGGCTATACCTCAAAGGAGCTGCTCTAACTAATATGTGCCTGCAGGACCTGGGAAAGTGTGCAGGGAAATGGACACTGAGAAGTGGGGCCATGGGACACAAAGTTGGACAAAGGAAAGTTGATTGGTGTGGGAACACTCTCGCATGATACACAAGTCTGAGCAAATACCCAGAGACAGTAGTAAAACACTGCTGGAGTGGCTCTTAGAAACTTAGAAAATACGGATGCCCTCGCTAAATGGCTCAATGAATTAGAAATGCCAAAACTGATACAGCAAATGCAAATTAGAAATGCAAAAACTTATTTACCCAAGACAGTAAATATAAAACAATACCATATACCAGAGAAATGGTAAAATTCAGTGCCATGATCAAAATTTTAAGGAGTGCAGGGCTAGTGATGTCCATAATATCCCCATTTAATTCACCCCTATAACCCCTACTAAAACCTTCTTGATCACGGTGGATGACAGTGAACTGGTAAACATCTAACAGGATGTTAGAGGAGGTTTGTTATATAACATTCACCAATTTCCAGGGTATGATGCTCCCACAATGGGTTTAACAACCAGTTCACAGGACTCCTGGAATTTTTTTTTTCTTCTTTTTTTTTTTTTATTTTCTCTATACATATACATGTGTTTATTTGGTTTCCACTTTTTGCCTTCACAAAATTAAAAAGGCTTAAAATTTAATAACAATAACAATGTTTAAGATAAGGACTAGAAGCAAAAACCTCATAAAGAATGAATGAAGATAAATACATTCAGAAGGCTTGGCACCTGTACCTAGCTCAACCAGCTAAGACACCAGTCACATACACCAAAGCTGGCGGTATCAAATCCAGCCCAGGCCTGCCAAACAACAATGACAACTACAACCAAAAAATAGCCAGATGTTGTGGCAGGTGCCTATAGTCCCAGTTACTTGGAAGGCTTAGGCAAGAGACTCACTTAAGCCCAGGAGTTGGAGGTTGCTGTGAGCTGTGATGCCATAGCACTCTACCCAGGGCAACAGCTTTAGGCTCTGTCTCAAATAATAATAATAATAATAACAATAATAAATAAGTAAATAAAAATACATTCGGAAAAGAAATCAGATGATTGCTGCAACAAAATATTGAGCAATAATAATAATGCAAAAAAAGTAACATTCACGTTGTCAAATAAAAGTATGTCTAGCATAGAGTGCTTTGACTCTGAGGTTCAGTATGGAGTCATCAGTTAACTTCTTTTGTTTTTTACAAAGTCTCAAAAGATAGACAACTAATATTTATAAATAAAAATAGAAGATAATTTCAAAAAGGAGATCATGACAAATCTTACAGACAATAGCAAAAGAAGAAATACTTCAAAATCATTCTACTTCATCTGGATATACCTGATATTAAAATTGGAAAAAATATAGGATTATAAAGGGAAATTACAAACATTTCACTTATAAATGAGGATACAATATCCTAAACAACATATTAACAAGTTGAATTAAAAATTATTGTTCAAATAATGTTCTTTGGTCAAAATTAAATCCAATTTATGTGAGAATTAGTCACTATTTTCTTTTCTTTTGTTTTCTTTTCCTTTCCCTCACCACCTCCCTCCTTCTCTCTCTGTCTGCTCTCCCCTTCCCCCACCCCACATCATGTCATTAATTGTCGTCATATCAAAGTTGAATACATAGGATTCATGCTTCTCAATTCCTATGATGCTTCACTAAGAATAATGTGCTCCCCCTCCATCCAGGTTAATACAAATACTGCAAAATCTCCATTTTCTTAATGGCTTAATAGTATTCCATGGTATACATGTACCACAGCTTTCCATTCCTGGGTTGAGGGGCATTTAGACTGTTTCTACATTTTAGCAATTGTAAATTGAGCTGCAGTAAACAATCTAGTACAAGTGTCTTTATAATAAAAGGTTTTTCTTCCTTCTGGATAGATGCCCAGTAATGGGATTGAAGGATCAAACAGGAGGTCTAGGTTGAGTTCTTTGAAGTTTCTCTATACTTCCTTCCAAAAAGGTTGTATTAGTTTGCAGTCCCACCAGCAGTGTAAAAGTGTTCCTTTCTCTCCACATCCATGCCAGCATCTGCAGTTTTGAGATTTTGTAATATGGGCTATTCTTGCTAGGGTTAGATGACATCTCAGGGTGGTTTTAATTTGCATTTCTCTAATAATTAGGGATGATGAGAATTTTTTCATATGTTTTCTTGCCATTTGTCTGTAAATCTCTCTGATCAAATCTTTCAAGCTAGAAGAGGGTGGTCGACTTTTAATCTCCTAAAACAAAATTACTTTCAACCCAGGATCCTGTATCCAGCTAAACTGAGTTTCATTTCTGATGGAGAAATTAAATACTTTGATGACATTCACATGTTGAAGAAATTTGCCCTAACTAAACCAGCTCTCCAAGATATTCTCAGACCTATCCTCCATAATGATCAGTGCAATCCTCCACCACAAAAGTAAACTCACTCAGAAACTTTCGATCAAATTCCAACTTCCACAGTGGTGAAAGGATTAAAAATGTCCACTGGACTTTCAAAAAACTCAATACCCAAAATTCTACCTGACTTATCAATATTCTCAATTAATGTGAATGACTTAAATTGTCCTCTAAAGAGGCACAAGTTAGCTGACTGGATACAGAAGCTTTTCAGTTTAATTAAATCCCATTTTTCTATTTGTACTGTTGTTGCAATTGCCAGGGCAGTCTTCTTCATAAAGTCTTTCCTCAGGCTGATATCCTCCAGTCTTTTTGCTATGCTTTCTTTGAGGATTTTTATCATTTAATGCATTAAATTTACGTCCTTTATCCATCTTGGATCAATTTTTGTGAGTGGAGGAAGGTGTGGGTCCAGTTTCAGGCTTTTACATGTGGACATTCAGTTCTCCCAGCACCATTTATTGAATAGGGAGTCTTTCCCTCAGTGTATGTTCTTGTTTGATTTAGTGAAGATGACCCAATGAAGTAGTTCCATATCCTGATTCTCTCCCTTCTCCTTTAAATCTCTGGACTTGCACCAGTTAGTCCTCTCAAAATCTGAAAATTGGAAAGCAACAGTGGAACCTCCAGAAAACTACTGAAAACTTAATTAACTCGTTTACTGGAACTAGAAAGATTACAACATATGACTATACAAAAAGAGAGGCTGAGATTGCAAACTACTTTCTGTACTACAGTTACTGAATGACCCTCTTCCTCCAAAGCTGTAGCCAAAACTTTCCAACTCTTTGAGTCTTCAGATGACTTGTGTAGACAAAAGTTGAGAAAAAAGGAAAAATTCTGGTTCTTGCAAGCTGGAAGAAAATAATTTAAAAGGGAATTGGAGCAATGCCGGCAAATATAAATGGGATTCTAGACCACCATCTCTAAAAAGTTCATCCACAGCAAAACAACTGGTTGCAATTTATAATGATTTTAAGAATTCTAAAATTTCCATTTTAAATCCATGCCAAGAGCTCTCATCTAAGCCTACTACTGCCCAAACAACTCAATCGCTAGTTAAAATGGTCTCAAGAAGTTGTCTGCCACCAAGGTCTCAAATACCAGTTTTACCTATACCTCTATCTTTTCCTGACAATCTAAAGTAAGAAATTAAAGGACCAAGGGCCAAAAAGAAACTCTATCAAAAAAATATAGTGTTGAATAGACCATTCTATATTCAGAAATTAAACTGTTTCATTCATTACTAAGGATAAGTACTCACCTATTGACCAAAAATAACTTCTTTGATACATCTCAGTGTGAGAAAATCTATTCCAAGAAGCTCAGCTAAGATATTTCATTATTCTGAGATAAAAGTATTAAAGAAGCCAAACAAAAAAAAAATCACACAAAACAATTGCTTGATGTGATATGGGAGTGGAACTTGTGAAAATCATCACTGTCTATAAATCCAAGGGCTGCTATACTGACATATTTGATAATTTTTTGCATATTATGTTTCAAAGAAATGTTTTACTTAGTAAACTATTCAAAATATTTTTTTATAGTGTTTCCAAAATCGATAAATGGTGTAACTGAAAAAGAAAAAAGGACTCCTGGAAATTTAACAGCAGCTCTCCAAGTCCAGCATGGGCCAGCTTCAGCACATGAACTTCCACAGTCTCAACCAAGCAGAAGGTTCAATTCAGTTAAGCAGTTGCTGTTCCAGATGTGTCTTTACTAGGACAAATGGCTTGAATGTAGCCCCTCCAAAACTCAGGTGTTGCCAATCTGATGGTATTAAGAGATGGGGCCTTTAAGAGGGAATTAGGCCATTAGGGTGTCTCCCTCATGAATAGGATTAAGGCCCTCATGAAACAGGCTTCACACAATGCTTGGCCGGCTTTTCTTTCTGCAATTCCTCTCCTCCAGAGGATTCAGTGGTAAGACGCCATCTTGGAAGCAAAGAACACCCTTCAGCAGACAATTGATACTGAAAATGCCTTGACTTGTCAGCCTCCACAACTGTGAGAAAATAAAGTTCTATTCTTTATAAGTTGCCCAGTGTGTGGTATGTTGTTATAACAGTACAAAACAGACTAAGACAATAAATCTTCAGCATAACCCAATGATCGAGTTGACCAACTTTGCATCTCCGTTCCTATGACAAGGAAGGGTCCGAAAGCTGTTCACATTCCCATGGGGTGGTTAACAGTATGTGGTTATAACCTGCCCCACGAGCCTCATAAACTCTCTGTTGAGTCCTCTGTGGACCTCTGTCATAACATGGTCCAAAGGGACTTGGACATTCTGGACATTTCTAGATTGTCATATTGGTCCACAATATCAATGACATCTTGTTAATCAGACTGGATTTTGAAAAACTGGCAAATGCTTCAGAGTATCTTCATAAGAGACATGAGTTTCAGATGAGAAGATAAGCCTTGAGAAGATTCAGAAACCCTTTATATCAATGAAGAGCTTAGGAATCAAGCAGACGAGAGCAAGTTAGGCATCCCTTCCAAAACAAAAGTCAAATTTTTGTATCTTACGCCTTTTAAAAAATTATCATTATGCAAGTGTAATCAACACTGCAATGGGGGCCAGAAGATACATCCAAGTATCTTTGAGAGGAAATAAAAAACATCATGAAAAGTTCTTGACACAATATATCCCACTGGGAACTACCTTGTCCATCAGACAACAGAATAAACCCAATGACTAGCTGATGTAAGGGCATAAAGGCTTAGCCCTGATTCCACTTGGGACAATTCTGAAGATGCCTCCCTCCCACCCCAGTAATTCTCCTCCAGAGATTCATGGAAAATCAGCTGAGGACTAGCATCTGCTCGTGACTCTTCATCTCAGAGTCTGTTTCCAAGGGACTCAATATGAAACAGCATCCAGTGGAACTCTGAAAGGTCGCTCTGTCCTTTTTTGCTTTTCTCTCTTTATTTCTTGTTGTCAGCGTTGTTGTTACTATTCAAAGCTTCCTGCTAAGATTTCTTCTGAAGGGAAAACAATGGCAAAAGCAGAATGGGTCAGTGTCTCACTGATTGAAAGGATTCCTCAGCCTCATTGCCTTGTAACAAATCATTCCTGCTAAAGCTCCACCTGAAGTTTAGACTTTGCTACAAAGTCCAGGATGGCAAATACGTGATCTTTTCACACGCTTACTGGCAGTACCTTCTAGCTTAATGTTAAGACGTGTTCTAATGCAATCAGTGTAACCTGGTTTCTTGTCCCCTCAATGAATCCCCAACAATTAAAAAAAAAAGAAGAATCTGAACAAGAAAAGAAAGAAAAAGAAAATGAGACCCATCAAAGAATCATAATTATTTAATCAACTAAATTAGTTAATTAAATAACCAACTAAATAAATAAACTTAATCAATTAATGATATCAGCGCTGAGTAGAGAGTAAGAAATAGTGGTTTCATGTGTGACATATATTTGCAGAACTCTTCTGGAAATTATATAAGGCTAAGTAGGAGGGATGAATGTGAGCAGAAAGAAAACCCTGGGGTAAAATCCATAGCTATGACAGAAGTGGGGGTTTTAGAGAGGAGAGCTTTTCCCCAGAGCACAACTGATGGGTTAGAAGCAAGGCGAAACAGTTCTTTCGTAAAAAAAACATGGTGCTGCACATGTTCAATCCATGTGACTGTCCAAATCAGGAGGCTTGTGCCTCTTTGACCTCACAGGCACTGAACAGGTCAGTATAGAATTCAGACACAACTTGGATAACCAGATGTAGAGTTCTTCCGAAACCGTGGTAACTTAAGACTGCCCAGGAGCAGGAAGGCTTACAGGACTCGCTGCAAGAATTACAAAGAGAGGAAAATCAGTCCTGCTTGTGATCCGAGGGACTCAGCTAAAACTGAAAGCACTTAGGACTCTCTGAAAATCCAAAGAGATGACTATTACACAATAATGTATAAAAGTCTATGACAGTCCCAGATAAGCTATTGATACACAATATAATGTAGTATAATATAACATAAAAAGCAGATCTTATACACACTACATGTATATGTGCCTGTGGAGGGTAAGCGTAGTTTGGGAAATAACTTAGCAAAAAAAATCTACACATCTGCAGGACGCTCTGTGGGAGGTAAAGCTCTTGCCAGCCAAGAGGCCTCTTGCCACCACCCGGTGCCCTCAGATCCATCCCTCGCCTTCCTCTGTTCAGGCCTTAGTTCAAAGGGCTGATGGTTCGAGGCAGCCTTTTCCCAGCCCCTGCATCAGCTTCCTCTGGCAGGAGTCAGCCAGTGGGAGGCACTGCTAGGAGATTAAAGAGTAGGAGAAAAAATAAATTGGGCTGTTTTGTCCCCTCCCTCTATGCCTCAGGCAGATCTCAATAGAGACTGTGTTTTCTCCATGGGTCTAATTGTCACTGGAAAAGCCCTTGAGTTTCTGGCTTCTGCCAGATGATGTCAGCTGCCAGCACCAGTATCACCATCTCCTGCCTGACCCTCTGTCCTAGTTTGAGGGGATTCCACGGCTGCCCAGCTCTGGGTTGCCTCACATCCCCTGTTGGCCTCTCGGCCTTGTTCACCACCCAAACACTAAATTCCCTGTGTTCAAAAGATTCAAATGGTTTTCTTTCCTGTTTAGACACTAACTATTCCAAAAACCAAAAAAATTTATGGAAGGATAAAAAAAGATTTACTTGCTGGAAAGACCAGTTGGGCTGCAGCGCCGCACCCTCCCTCCTTCATCTGTACCCTCCTTAAGCAGCTCCTGGCTGAGCCAGAAATGTAAGCAATGAGCATCAGGCCTCCAGGTCAAGATGGATGGGGAGGATTCAGACAATTGCTAGGCAGAGGAGAGGGAAACACTACAAAAACCACGTGTTCGAAACAAGCAGCTGGCTAAGATAGAAATGTCCTTATCCAAAGATGACCGACATGATACCAGAACAATAATTCTATAACAATAGCAAAAGCAAAAACAAGAAATGGGAAATAGTAGGTAGTGAATTAGGAGCTCATTATTCAGCCTAAGAAGTTTTGAGACAACAGCTATTTTGCATTCCCAAAATAATCACAGAAAGGAAATGAAAGATGAGAAAATAAAACACACTGGCATGAAAAGGGAATTATTAATAGAAGAGTTAAGTAAAGAATATCTGAGACAAATAATAGCATAGAATTTAAGATGATATTAGAAGCAGAATTAAATCTATAGAATTATAATGACACAGAGAATTGGTTTGCAAAAATCACCCAGAATGACCGGGGGGGAAAATTAAAAGATGAAGGCAGTTGGACGGGTGATTGATGTGGCTGACCGGTAATGGACATCTAATGCTACATAAATAACTGTGGTGCCTGAAGGAAATGTTAAAAGTAACAAACAGCATTAAAATTCATGATAGAAGACAATCTCTGTGAAATGAAGTGAGAAAGAAAAGATACTCCTAGTCTAAGGACGGTGAGCCCCTCTTAATTGTCAGCCCCAGGGAGGCATTGCAATGTGACATCAGTCTGAGCCTCACTCTCCCTTGAGCTAAATAGTTACCTCCTGAGGCTACTTGCGACCTGAGCTCTAGCCTACCTGATGCAAAGGAGCCGTAAAATGCCACACTCTGGACACCATAACTCATACCCTGTTGTTTAACAGTATGCAAGCCAATTACTAACCAATGTTATTTCCCTAAACCATTGACAATCCCTGTCAAAAAACTTTGCATTGGCCCCACTCCTTGTCCTGTTTTGCCTTTAAAACTCTGCTTATAACAAAGGCCAACAGGCAAACTCCCCAAGACGACCTGGGCTTCAGTCCTCAGTTTTGGCCCAAATAAACTCTCTATGTTAATGTTGCCTTCGTTTCTTTCTTTGGATCAAAAGAAGGAATATTTCTTATCTAGAGCTCAGAGGGCTCACTCTTTATCAGCAAAACCCATCATCATCATCATCTCACAGAAAAAGAGATGCAGGCGAGTTGTTTAATTTCAAATATGAAGAAGGCCTCTAGGAAGCATTCAGGCAGAAGTAATCGGTTATTACAGAAGAAAGAAATGAGACACAGCTCAGACTTACTTTGAGAAACAGGGGATGGTAAAAAGGAGTGAAGCAAGATCTACAGTGAGCCAGAAAAAGAAGTGACCCAAACATGGACATTAGCCAAATGATTATACACGTATGACAGCAGAAAGAAAAGACAGTGCAAAATATTCAAGGGTCTGGGAGTGTCATCACCTAAGCACCTTGCAGGGCTCAAAGGCTCCTGGCCCCCCAAAACGTTCTCTAAACTGCAGGAGCAAAGGCCCCATCCTCAAAAAGTTTCTCTGAAAGTTTCTCTGACACGAGGCAGATTGATTAATAGGAAGAAAAAGATACAAATTTATTTTATGTGTATGCACAGTAGACTTCAGAATGAAAACTCGGAGACACAGGAGAAATTGTCTGCTTTTATGCTTAGGTTCAACAAGCACATGCAGTGAGAATAAGATGGAGTCATTCAGGCTAGGGCGGAGAAAACACAGCTGGTCTGGCTGGTATAGGTCCTACGTGACCTTCACCTCATGTCTCCCATTCTTGCTGCAAATTCAGCTTTAATCTGAAAGTGTATTATCTTGAATAGTTTAGCGGAATTGATTTGGGAGATTAATTTTTGAATTGGCATCTTGTTGTAGGTCATGGGTTACGCTGATTATTGTTGTCCAATGTAAACATTAACATGATTTTTACTTTGAATTTTTGTGTATAAAACTGTGATTTTAGAAGTGGAGGAACAGAGCGGTCTTGGAGAAGCTACTCTCACTGTTCTCTAGGATCCCAGCCTTCTGACAAATAAAATTAGGTTGACCTATCCCTGTCTCTGCACTTTGGCTGACAGTGACAGGAGGGCAGACCCTCTTCATCTGGTAAGAGACAGCTGAGGAGAAATATGACTGGACATGAAGAGAATGATCTAATGCTGATGGGCTGAGCAGGGGGACCCAGCAAGGCCTGTCTGTCTAGATCCTCCTTGGCCTCTCTGAGCAATGTTCCTTCCTTCTGGGTGTGTGGACCCCAGGAGGACTCTCTCCAGAATGGGGGTCTTACACTCAAACAAGTAGGCCCAATAATTACCGCAGAGCCAATGTCTACATAGAATACCTTTAGGTTTCATGGCTGGCTTTGGGAGTCGGTGTTACCAAAAGCTTGGCACTTGCCCTCAAAGTCACATCTGAAGAATGAGAACAGGTGGTTTTGTTGGGTTAGAAAGCAGCCACCCACCTCCCGAAATGTTACTGTTTTAGACAGCTGCCTGGATCCTCAGTTCTTGGAGTGTTTTTGGTTGAAAAATGACCATACACCCCAAAGTAAGCCAAATATGAAACAAAATTTATTGAGGAAGATGGGTTTTGAGATTAAGAAAGTCTAGGACTCTGTAGGACAGTGAAGGGGCCTCCATTACCAGGGCAAGTGGGAAAATAGGCCTTGACTATGGCCAGTGGCTATTTTTTATATCACCTGGGTTAGGCCTACCTCTTGATTCAGAGGTTACCTTGAAACCAGAGTCTTATCATGCATGTGGACATCCCATGAGCCTCTCTGAGAGGTGATAGTGAAGGGTGCAGACCATAATGTAGATTTAAGGTAATGACATGATAATTAGTCTTAAGGCTAATCAAGACTCAGTTATACCTGTTTCTAGGCAAAAGTCTCTTCTACATCCTTTTACAGTTGGCAAGCTAAGTTCTAATTGGCAGATTGGTAGAGTGGCTCCTCCTCCCCAGGTGCAAATAATCATTGGGCCAAAATCAAGATAGGCAGCTCCAAGATGGCAGCCTAGCAGCTCCGCATTTGTCTTCCTTCCCCAGGAGAGCTGTCCCTAAGTACCCAACAGTTTAAGAAAAACGATAGAGAGATTTATTAATTTTCCTGCAAATGAGGAGGGTGGAGACTCCTGTCTAAATGCTATCATCTTGTACAAAAGGAAAAACCCAGAGCTCAACCACAGTTGATGATTCTAATAATCCTATCTCCCCAAAGACAAGCTGTGATGCAGGTCTCAGTTCTCAAAAAAAGTGGGGGAAATTTTAAAGAGAGAAGACATTTTTGCCCTTTTTCAAGCCATTCCCTCTGTTGCATATTTCCCACTCAGAATAGTGACATGGATGGGGCTGGAACATGTTCTCCTTAGCATTACTTTTTTAGTAATTGGTCTCAAGATTAGAACATATGCCTCCAAATTTTCAAAGTTTACCTAGGGTTAACAATACACTAAATTGTGGGCAGTGCATGTAGCTCTAGGAGTAGTGTGCCAGCCCCATATGCCTGAGGTGGTGGGTTCAAACTCGGCCCCGGCCAAAAACTGCAACAACAACAAAAGCAAAAAAAAAAATCGCATAAAATATAGAAACCTTGAGACCTTACATGTTTCTTTTCTTCCTGCTACCGTTATGTGATAGTTGTCATATGACATATCTTAATAGTGCTATATGAAAATAGCCCACAAGTCAACATTAAAATTTTTTATTTGGCATGTTGTATTAATTTTAAAAGAATTAAGATAAATTATTCATTGCCTTTATTAATATATAATTGACAAATAAAAATTATATATATTGATTGAGTGCAATGTGTTGTTTTTATAATATATGTATACATTGTGAAACTAAGCGAATCAACATATCCATCACTTCACACTATTACAATATTTTTGTGATCAGGTATTCTAGTCTCTAAGCAATTTTCATGTATACATTATTATTAACTATAGTCATAATGTATAATAGATTTCTAGAAATATATATTTTTATATTATACCAGGTATTTACACTTTAGATTCTCTTCATACATTCCTACCAAAAGAAATTCCCATTCTCCCCTGGATGTCCTGCTTCCTAGTCATACGATCAAGGTCACTGGTGTAGCAACAGTGTCTTGATTCCCTTGGGGCAAGTGATAAACTCAGAGATTGCCACCCAGATTGTCTACTTGAAACATGGGGGAGAAAGTATGTCCTTGGGGGTTTAACCTACCTCCATGTCTAAGATATGCTCACATGCAGATTGATCAGGCTTCCTAGAACACAGGTCTTAGGCTCCAAAGAAGGAGGGAGTTATTGAAGTGGAGAGGTTAGTGGTTAGGACTAGAAGCAGGAAATTAACAATGTAGATTGGAATCACCCAGCACATGTTGCTTGAATGCCTCAGTCTCCGTTCTATCAGCTGAAAAAATGAGAACAATAAAATCACCTACCTCATAAAATTTTTTTGATTAAATGTATGTAACTGTTAAGCATAGTTCTTGACATGAGCTCTGAATGAATGTATCTTGGTGGTAGTAACCCCAGTTCCTCAAAAGAGGGGTTTTAGGGGTTGATGTAGGAGATTCTAAAACTGGGACTAGCAATAGAAAAAGGTTAAAATAGAGTCTTTGGATTAAAAATACTATATTTCATCATCACCCCCCTGTAGTGCGTGGCACTGTTCAAGAGGCAACACTTTGAGGTATCAACAGTGAGAGACTATTTATCTAGAAATCATCAAAACATCCTTTCAATTTGAACTTCTTTATATCACTTTCAAGGCATTTATTTTCTTACTTTTGCTCTGATAATGAATATGTATGTTTTTAAAATTTTTGTTACTTAAAATATAGCTTTATCTCAAGCTACACCTCATACCACCTCAAATTATATATATCTTGTAGATATTAATACAAAATTCTTATCAATAAACAATATTAAATGAATAAAGCTAAGGTGAATATTTTATACCTGAAATTTAATGTTAAATATTTCTTAATCAGAAATATCTGGCTCGGCGCCTATGGCTCAACGGGCTAAGGCGCCAGCCACGTACACCTGAGCTGGCGGGTTCGAATCCAGCCTGGGCCGCCAAACAACAATAACGGCTGCAACCAAAAAATGGCTGGGCATTGTGGCGGGCGCCTGTAGTCCCAGCTATTTGGGAGGCAGAGGCAAGAGACTCACTTGAGCCCAGGAATTGGAGGTTGCTGTGAGCTATGATGCCACGGCACTCTACCCAGGGCAACAGCTTGAGGCTCTGTCTCAAAAAAAAAAAAAAAAAGAAATATCATAGTACACTTGGAACCTATATTTATAAGAGTTTGTTATATGTGGATTATATTCTGTAATAATTAAGGTTCTAGAACTATGCATAAACACCTAGATCTGCGGTTCTCAACCTGTGGGTCGCGACCCACAGGAACTGTATTAAAGGGCTGGGCATTAGGAAGGTTGAGAATGACTGACCTAGATAGAAACAAAAGAATAAATTGATCACTTGAGAACTGGCAGAATCTAGAAAAGATCAGTTGTTTTTGTGTGTGAATTGAACTTCTCAGTATCCACTATGGAAAATAATGATGCTGCACGGTGCCTTTGAATTCACATTTGAACCTCTAAAGTCTTCAGGGATTTTTTTTTTCCTCAAAGGAAAACAAAAAATATATATGGCTACGTAATCACTTTGACTTTGATTTGTTACTGAAAGATGAATGAGTTCTCACTCCAGGAGGTAAGTCATTGTCTTTTGTTAATGAATCTGAAGTGTTGATTTTCATTTACCATTTAAAAACACTTTATATCTGTACTCACAAGCCACAGTGCAGAAACAGGGCAGATGTAATCAAACAATCAGCTAGTGAGGAACTTTGGCTGAACTGCTCTTTTTCCACCATCAGTTTCACGTGAATAAAAAGGCATAATCCAAGTTACCAGAATTCCAAATCTACCTAAAGACAGAAATTCAGATGGCCTTTCCACACTATTCAAACTAGGCACTCTGCCAGGCTAATAAACTCACTAGCTTTGAGACCCTTTGGTACTTAGAGATATTATAAAGATTTGGATTAAAGATTTAAAAATGTAATGATGATGTAAATTTTTGCCCAAAGAGTTACTTTGTTTATGAATCCAAATGCTTTTAGCTTAAAAGCAATAGCATGCTAGACAGAGCGTGGGACATAAACTCAGAAAGCTTGGAGATGAGGGTCAACCTGGCTACTAGCTAGATGATCCTTCTTCAATTTTTAGGCTATACTTTACTCAGCTATACATTATGTTGAAAATAATATTATTTCATTCTGCAAAACTCCAATTAGAAAACATTGTTACAGTAAGAAGTTGTTTGATTTAAGCAAATGTATTTTAATTATGTACTGAACATTAATGTTTTTGCATAATGATCAATGTCAAACTACTTGAAAACTAAAATAATATATTTAACTGCAAATATTATTTGTTGCATAGTTACTATAAGAATGAGCAGCCAGACTTCCTAGGATTTATATTCTGACTTCACCTCTTGCTTTGTAACCTTGTACAAGTCACCTAAATTTTTCAGACTCAGTTTATGCAGCTATAAAATAATGATGAAACTAATATTATTTTATGGAAAAATGAGACAGACTAGGCATAAAAGTTCTTAGCCCTATGCTTATCATTTAATAAACATGTAATAAATGTTAGCTATTACTCAAGCCTTTATTTAAACTCTATATGCATATTTTTTTATAGACTTGCAAATTTTTTTTCTTATCCTTACCTGTCTTATAATTTTTATGCTTTGAATTTAAAGTCACCTTAACTGTCTTTTTTGGAACCAATATGACAAAAAAGGACATTATTTGAAGGAAACTTTTGTGGTGTACATGGTAAAAATAATTTTCAAAGCTCAAATAGACTCATTGTTTCATGTAAAAATAAACTGGTGTTTGAATAGCTTTATAATGATTCCCCAGGTGTACTAATAAAAATACAACCATCAAATTTGTAACTGGTTTAATGTACTATTGTCATCATAGGTTCATTCTGGCAGCAGCAACACCATCTCATGGAGTCCCTGGTGGATGGGAACCACACTGCTGTGACAGAGTTCATTTTATTGGGCTTAACAGATGATCCCGTCCTCCGAGTCATCCTCTTTGTGATCATCCTATGCATCTACCTGGTGACCATATCTGGCAACCTCAGCACAATCATTCTAATCAGAATGTCCTCTCAGCTCCATCACCCTATGTATTTTTTTCTGAGCCACTTGGCTTTTGCTGACATGGGCTGTTCATCTTCTGTCACCCCTAATATGCTCATAAACTTCCTGGTGGAAAGAAACACAATCTCCTACCATGGATGCGCCATCCAGCATGGTTTGGCTAATTTCTTTGGGACAGCTGAATGCTTCCTTCTGGCTGCCATGGCATATGATCGCTTCGTGGCAATCTGCAACCCTCTGCTTTATTCAACCAAGATGTCCACACAAGTCTGTGTCCTGTTACTTGTAGTGGCTTATATAGGTGGTTTTCTTAATGCTTCTTTCTTTACCTTTTCCTTCTTTTCTTTATCCTTCTGTGGCCCCAATCAAGTCAATCATTTTTTCTGTGATTTTGCTCCTTTAATTGAACTCTCCTGTTTTTATACCAGTGTCCCTGCAGCTCTTCCCTCATTTTCCTCTGGCTCCATCATCGTGGTCACTGTGTTTGTCATAGCCGTCTCCTACATCTACATCCTCACCACCATCCTGAAGATGCGCTCAAGGGAGGGGCGGCACAAGGCCTTCTCCACCTGCACCTCCCACCTCACTGCAGTCACTCTCTACTACGGAACTATTACCTTCATTTACGTGATGCCCAAGTCCAACTACTCAACCGACCAGAACAAGGTGATGTCTATGTTCTACATGGTGGTGATCCCCATGTTGAACCCCCTCATCTACAGTCTCAGGAACAAGGAGATTACGGGAGCCCTGAAGAGAAAGCTTAGTAAAAAAATATGTTCTTAGTGACACCTTTTACTTTGCAGAATTTGCTACAATAATGTCTCATTAATAGTAATAAAATGGTACAAGGAAATTGAATGTCTGTTGGCAAAATAAATCCGGTCATGCATCATTATCCAGTGTGGAGCTTTTTAGTAAATGTAGGGGGTAGATTTTCAGCTCAAATAGTAAATCAGTGGTCTACAGTCAGAATAGAATAAAATTAAATTTAAAATTAGGAACACATTGTTTCACATGAAACTGTACACAAATTGCTTAAAATCCTTTTAGATTGTATTCACATTTTTCCCAAAAGTAGTTCTCTACCATAAATTAAGGCTATTATACATCTAAACCCTTAGCCAGTGGTATCCAACATACGGCCTCTGAGCTGTATGCAGATTATCTGAGGACTGTTTCGGTTATCTGTGGTGTCGGATATCACAAAAAGTTTGCAAGGGCATTTCTTTTGCTCCATCCTATTTAAGATATGGCCCAAGACAACTCTTGAGTGTCTTTTTTTCTTTCAGAAAAGAAAAAAGGTTGGACACCCCTACAATTGTTTCCATTTTCAAAATCAGCTTATCCTGAGATGAACCTGATAATCCTAGTTATGTCTGAGTACATTCTGAAAGGAAATGACAAAGTGGAACCAGATAATAAAATTGTTGGAGATATACTCTCGCAGAAAGGCTACCCACTGGAAATGAGCTTTGTGGACTCATATAATTCTGGTCTGTATTCCTGGCCTCTGGTTTTGAGATAGTTACAGGGGTCACTGAAGGACAGCAGGATCGGTTGTCTTTGACTGTCCTGTTAATTTCTTTGGCAGGTCAAAATACTTATGTTGCTAGAATGAACAGAATTTCTGAACTACTTAGGAACTGAGTAAAGCCAAACAAACAATAATTTCCATGGGGATAATCCAATTGCAGAGTGTCCATGAGGAGAAAACCTTTTGGAGTAACTTGTTTGTGGTTGCACTCATATCCTACTCAGGAAGCTCCAGGGGACTTGACTACCTCTCCCCTAAAAGATTGACTGGCCCCTGGAAAGACTTTATCAATCTTTTATGGTGACAACTACCACATTTATTTTCCTTTCCAGTCTTCTCCTTACCTTTTTTCTGACAAAATCATGAAAAATTAATCATAGGAAATCCATTTGTTCTTTCATACATTCAAAAATCATATTGAGCACTGTTCTAGGTTATTGGGGATATGAAGGATAAACAGGCAAGGAGGTCTGCCCTCATGGCATTTATATTCTAGAATAAGGGTTCAGACAGTAAAACTAACAAGTGAGTGATACAGACTATTAATAGAGTGATATGGAGAAAGGCAAAGTAGAGCAGCACTCGGAAGGCTGACATGCCAGGTGCAGGGAGTGGTCACGGTAGGTCTCCCTGGGAACATAACATCTTAGCAAGAACTGTGGAAGGTGAGGACAGTTCACATCAAATACAGTGATACCTGTGAACAGCTGTGCAAGTCTAATCTTCCAATCACAGGCGTGTAATTTACATTTCTGTTCCAACAATGACAGGCTTGGCCATTTTAATCGATTCCCTGGTGGGCACAACTAAAACAAATGACAAAGTGTTAGATATATCTTATATATGACTTTAGAGCTTACAGGATAATAAGGAATTGCCTCGCCAGAAAGGGTGAAAACCTAGACAAGTAGACCTAACCCACAAAATGCTTTTGCCAAGGGAGAATTTGACAAGTAAGAAGAAAGTATTCCCAAACTGTGCTGTGAATTCAGTTTCTTTTGGGTTAAGAGGGATACAAGTCAAAGCCCAGGGCATGTCCAGGGAAGAAATCTATCTATACACCTCACATATTTCCTCGGGATGACAGGAAACCTGAAGTAACCAACCCCGGCACAGATTAGCAGCCCTGGAGGTCTCGGGATCTCAAGCCTTGATGATGGTTAAGGACAGATGAACTGAACAAGCAAGCAAACAATCGAAGCCTCATTATTCCTATCAATAATTATTCAAATACAATAACCTCCATATAGTGAAAAATAATGACTGTCACAAAAGGAATAAGATACCAAACAGGGGAGCCAGTTGAAATAGCAGACAATAGAAACAGAATGATTAAAATTTAAGATATGAAAATTAATAGACACAGACCATAATATTACTTTGTTTAAAAATAAGAGAGATAATTTAAAAATGTATACAACCACAAAAAAGCTAAATACATGCAAGACAACTACATAGAACCTCAAAACTGACATTCACCATGCCAGAAGAGTTACGCGCCAGGCACTGCTCTTTGGTGAGCATATCGGATCCCAAGTTACAGACAGAGGCACCATCTAATCTTGGAAGATTCATGACCCTAATTGGAACCAATATATTTTATACTAGTGTCAGGCACAGTTCTTGGCTCCCTGCAAGGCTTGTTTCCAATTATAAGACTCACTGCACTCAGGGAAGCCTAATATATGAAACAGAACATATTTTATTGACATATATTATACTGACATAGGCTATGCATCCTCTGTCATACCTCACAAGCTCATAAACTTCCTGGTGATAGAAATACACTACCTTAGATGCGCCATCCAGCTTGGGTCAGCTGCTTTTGGGACAGTTGAATGCTTGGCATGGCATGTGATCGCTTTGTGGTAACCTGCAACCCTCTGCTTTACTCAACCAAAATGTCCACACAAGTCTGTGTCTATTTATTTGTAGTGGCTTACACAGGTGGTTTACTTTATACTTCCCCCTTTACCTTTTCCTTCTTTTCTTTATTCTGTGATCACCTCCTTAATTTGACCTAATTTTCATAGACCAGACATGCACCACAGATACTCAAAGGAAATTCCCTCTGTGAACTATCTCTGTATGTTGACTAGTTTGTTACAGTCTATATATAAATATATATTGCATGCGTACACGTATGTGTGTGTGTGTGTGTGTGTGTGTGTGTATGTATGGCTTGTCATAGTAAACTGCTGAAAACAGATAAAGAGAAAATTTTGAGGCAGCTAAAGAAAAAAAGTTTCAACCAGGAAAACAAGAGTAAGAATAACTGCTGAATTCTCTCTCTCTCACACACACACACACAAATAGCAGGCAAAGACAGTGAAATAGTTTAAAATTTAAACTGAAGAGAAGAAGGATGAAGAGGAGAAGAATGACAAGGATGAAGACCAAAATCACAAGTAAAAAAGGTTAAAAGGAAGTTTTTCACATATGAAAATGTTCAGAAAATTCATCACCAGTAAAACCCATACTAAAATATTAACAGAAGTTTTTCAGGCTAAACAGAAATTACATTAGGTAGAAACCTGTACATACATTAAAACAGAGAATGATAGAAATGGTAAAATATAGGTAAATATTAAAGGTTAATTTCGCTTTCCATGATGCTTTTAAAAGACAATAGACTTTTAAAAGTAAGTGTAACAAAATATATACAATAGGATTTATAACAGAAACACAAATTTTTAAAAAATAAAGAAACATTCACTTTAAGTATGCATCCTACTCAACATTTATAAAACATTTCCAATTACAATTCTTACAAAAGCATCTGAAGTCAGGGCTTTTAGTGTGCCTGTCACCAGATTAGTCTCAATTGAACCTGGTAGGTAAATTTTTATCCCTCTTCTTCCCTCTTCTTAGTTTCCAATGTCGATCACACCACTTTATCACCTTGAATACCCATTGTTTTGTTCCCACTTATAAGTGAGAATGTGCAGTATTTGTTTTTCCATTCTTGAAATATTTCACTTAGGTTACTCCAGTTTCATCCGAGCTGCAGCAAAAAACATTTTATTTATATATTATATATATATATATATACCATATATACATATATATAACATCTTATATATGTAACATTTATATATGTGTATATATATATATGGAGAAAGATATACATGCAAAGTCAAACAATTAAGTTCATGCACTCATCCTAGAAAAAATGCTACATATCTCATTGCTAAATATCACTATGATCAACTTTGAAGTACTCCCCTTGTCCCATAGTGATATACATATATTTTTCACATTTTCTTTATCTACTTATCTTTTGATGAGCACTTAAGTTGATTCCACATCTTTGCAAGTGTGAAGTGTGCAGTCATAAACATTGGAGTGCAACCATCTTTTTGATAAAATGACTTCTTTTCTTTTGGGCATATAACATACTCAGTAGGGTGATAACTGGATCAAATGTCATATCTACTTTTAGTTCTTTGAGGAATCTTCATACTAATAGAATTTGTACTAATTTATAGTTCCATAAACCGTGTATAAGTGTTCTTTTTTCACTCCACTCCTGCCAATATCTATTGTTTTTTTGATTTTTTAATCACAGTCATTCTAACAGGGATAAGATGATACCTCACTATGGTTTAACCTCCATTTCCCTGATGATTAGTGATGTGGAGTATTTTTCATGTTTGTTAGCTATTTCTAGCTATTTCATGTTTGTTAGTCTACCTTCTCTTGAAAAATTGTCCATGTCTTTTGCCCACTTTTTAAGGAGGCAATTTTTTTTCTTGCTGATTTGTTTGAGTTCTTTCAGATACTGGCCGTCAGTCTTCTGTTGGATGTATAGACTGTAAATGTTTTCTCCAATTCTGTAGATTGTTATTCACTCTGGTGATTATTTTCTTTGCTGTACAGAAACTTTTTAATTAAATCCCATTTATTTATTTTTGTTGTTATAGTATTTGTCTTTTGTGTCTTTGTCATAAATTCTTGCCCTGGAAGATGTCTAGAAGAGGTTTTTCTATGTTTTCTTCTAGAAATTTTATGGTTTCAGCTTTTACATTTAAGTTTTTAATCCATCTTTAATTAATTTTTCTATACTGTAAGAGAGAGGAATCCAGTTTAATTCTTCTGCATGTGGCAATCCCGTCTGACTTTATTACTGGATTCTCTATTCTATTCCAATGGTCTATGTGTCTACATTTATACCAACACCATACTGTTTTGGTTACTATATCCTTATAGTATAATTTGAAGTCTAGTAATGTGATGCCTCCAGATTTGTCTTTTTTTGCTTAAGATTGCCTTGGCTACTTAGGCTCTTTTATAACTTCATATGAAATTTAGGTTTGTTTCTAGATCCATGAAAAATGTAGTTGCCATTTTGATGGGAATAGCCCTGTATCTATAAATGACTTTGGGCAGTACTGACATTTTAACTGTGTTGATTCTTCCAATCCATGAACAAGGAATATGTTTCCATTTGTTTGTTTCATTGTGATTTCTTTCATCAGTGTTTTGTAGTTGTCCTTGTAGATCTTTTTCACTTCTTGGTTAAGTGTATTCCTAGATACTGTCTTCTCTTTGCAGCTATTGAAAATAATATGAGTTCTTTTATTTATTTTTTTTAAGCTGGAAGTGGATCCAGGCTGGTGGCACCTGACTCCAGAAGAATCCCTCAACCAAGATGTATGTATACAAAATGCAGAGGAAAAAAATGAGGCAATGTTGTTGGAGCCATATAGCCTATGGCTAGGAGGAGTGAGTTATAAGAAATACCTGTGTTGCTCAATGATGGAACACCTGGGTGGAAAGAGCGTGGAAAGGAAGTTAGCTCTCCTAATAAGAATGAGAGCTTGCGAGATGAGAGCAGTGGTGAATTGGCAGTCTCTACACCTGTGGTGTTGAGAGGCATGAGATAGCCTTATATTTGGCTGGAGGAGAAGGCAGTCGAGGAGCATGCGCATTCTATCACAGACCTGCTTACTCTGACTCTGTCTCCTCTCCTGCCTACCTGCAGAACACCAACACGGTATCTCTCTGCTGAAGATTACTAAGCTCTGCTAAATACTAAGATCTATCTTTCTAAGAAGACTGCTTTACTTTAAGACACTCTT